>JAPPVO010000036.1:2833864-2863512 GCA_030407325.1 Camellia japonica
AATCCCACTCTCTGCACGGGCCCCATGCGCCTTGAAGAGGAGCCGGCGCGTGATCTCAAGGAGGAAGACGAGTGTGTTGCGCGCGTGTGTGATGTTAGATGCCACGTCATTGGCCACGTGGCTGCCACGTGTTCGACACGTCATCGCCAGATCACTACCACGTGTCTGACACGTAAACGCCACGTCACTGACACGTGGCTGCCAAGTTAGCAAATCATTGCCACGTTGCTGTCCACGTCATCAGACCTGTTGACCAGTCAGCCCAGAGGCAGAGAGTGATCCGCTGCTGCGCGGCTAAGGTACACCCGCAGAACTGAACTGTCCAAACTATTTTGGACTGATTTGAGCCATTTTGTGTCCGTTTTTGACGATCCAATATTGGTTTTCGACTATTTGGAGTATTCTAGACACATCCATACGGTTAGATTTTTCATTCGAAGTTTTCTGTTAAAGGAAAGAATACGATGGAGGATGCCACATCAACTTCAGAATCTATGTTCAAATTAACTCCTTCTAATTATGCAATTTGGAAGTCACGGATGGAAGACATCCTGTTTTTTAAAAGACTCGTTTGACCCCAGTTTTATAAAGGGGGTTAAACCTGAAGGAGTGAAAGATGATGACTGGATAAAGTTGAACTGCAAGACTATCGCTTGTACCAGACAATGGATAGACCACCGTGTGTTCCATCAAGTTGCCGAAGAGACAGATGCCTATTGTAGACACGCCCCGCGAGGGGGCCTCCGTGCTACAGTTCGGACTCGAATTGTCACGGTTCTTAATCTGAACCAAAGAGTCCAAATCCGACAAATCGTTTTGGAAAACAGATTTTTGTAAAGAAGTGCCAAACATGGACTGCTTTGCCAGATACAGAGTCGCCACCTAAATATTTTTTTATGGGGGAATTTAGGAAACCCTGACTCGGTGCCAAAGGCCACGTGTCCGTCATCACCAAAGTTGCCTCGGCTCGGGAACTTGGGTACGATTGGGGAAGGTCAGCTATGAGCACCCCCTCTCGCCTGATCCGAAGATCGGCCTCTACTAACCGTGATATCTTATTTTGAAAACATTACGAGTTCTTATTCCGGTTATTAGCCTAGAATTACTATGTTATGCGCACAGCAAACAAGTATAGACCAAATCGCCTAAATTGGAACAAAACATTTCATGTTTGTTTTGAAAATGATTTGCTACTCGCAAGTAGGCTAAAATATAGGTTTTGCCACCCTCGAGTGGGCTTTTAGAAAAGATGGTTTTGCCACTATCTAGTGGGCTTAAAACTCACAGTTTTGATGCATTATTCCAATTTAGGTAATTCAACCTCCATCCATAGGCATTCAAACAGTTATATCACATAAGCAGCTAGCCTCATGGTAATCATGCTATTATGGCAACACTCACACGCATGCGGTATGCTAAAGCATAAAAAGCTCACCTAGTACTCCAAACCAAAACAAAAACTAGTTAGCAATCATATGCATGATCCTAGTTCATGTTAAGATGGCTAATGCAACACATGCAAGATGTAACTACAATAGGCTCGGCTATCCTAAAGATGGCATGTGAAATGCTACAATTAACAAGTACTCAACTTGGAATTGAAATACAAATGCAGTTAGCATGATGTACCGAGCCCAGTGCATGTAAGACAAATGTGTGGATGCACGCATGCATAGCATAAGGTATGCTAATTTAAATATGCCCTAGTCTACCATCATAAGTGGGTAAATAAAAGGGAAGAAAGACGTGGGATTAGAAGACATGCATACACTCACCCACACTTATTACACAATTGCCCTCACTCGGAGGGTCCGAATAAATATTACATAACCGAATAAATAATTAACTACTTAATTAATTATTACAGAACCCTTATTTAATTAACAAATTAAATGCAGAATTAAAATGGCCACAGCCCCGCCTTCAAAATATTTGGATGATGCATGCTTGACTCGTACTGCCCGGAAACTCGCTGCCATAGCATTGCTGCCTCTGTTTACACTGCCTAGCTCCTCTGAAGACTGCACAAGTCTTGAGATAGGTTCTCTGCACACTGTGGAACACCACTGGCTAGTAGGAATGGCCATCGGCCATGGGAAATGGCCACCGGCCACTGATGAAGTTATCGGCCATTGATGGATGGCCGGTCGGCACTGGAGATGGCCAGCCGGCCAAAACTTCCTACAGAAACTGGTTTTTGACGGCAACAAAGGGCAAGCAGTGTATGGCATGGAATTTCAAGCAAATGTAAGCATGGCCACACTCCCTATCATGCAATGGACTCAAGGAAGCATGACCCTCGGCCCTCGGGCCATCAATTAGGCATGATGGCCTAAGAGGCCAAGTTTTGCAAATCAATGTAAATGCATGCAACCAAAAGAGATGAATGCCAACACCCTATCATGTTGGGGTCAAGGGGATTGGCGACCGAGGGTTGAGACGTGTTTCGTCACTTAAACTACGAACACTCCTCACCCCTCAAGTTTGGCTTGACACCCCAATCCAAACAATGCAATGCATGTATACAAACTTGGCTCAAAGATGCAACATGAGTAATGCAATATGCCAAACATACAAGATATAATGCCATGTAACTCATCATGCAAACTATGACATGAAATACAATTAGCTAACAATATGCAAGCATGCAATTGTGATACTAGGCAAGCATGAAATCAAAGCAATGCAATATGATTATGCAATGCAAAGAGGCAGACCTCAGCCCACCCCAAAACAGTGACAAAAGATGCCTAAAATGATGGATAAACACTCATGTAAGCATGCACACCAATAGGCCCAAGATTAAGGCATAACAAAGGGGCATTCTACCACCACTACCCCCAAGCAAACATGGCATGAACTATACAACCAAAACAGAGTTTTAAGGCACCAAAATAAGTCCCAAAACCCACTGATATGGCAGCCCCAAAGGTTTAAACACTTAAGCATGCACAATGCTCATTTCAAGGCACAAAAGGACACATCTTCAAAGCAATAAAAGGAGAACAATTCCAAGTATGAAAGCATAAAAACATGGACTGAAATGGCATGGCAAATGATTCCAAATCATTGAAATAGACCAACTAAGGCATATTTATGACTCACTTACTTAGGGCTCACAAGCCAAAATGCATAGCAACCATATTAAATATGTCAAACATGACCAAATCAGTAACCAACAGACCTCAAGCATGGAAAAATATGACCAAGAACTTCACAAAGCAAGGTCAAAACATGAGAGCATGGTGGTCTAATGGCATGATGCACTTCTAGGCAAAATGAGGGAATACAAAGCAAGTGTATTAAGCATGAAAGGGACCACTAATCCGACCAAAAACAGAGGCATATTATGACCTAACAACATACAAAACCCTCTGAAATGGGACTGAAAACACCTAATCATGCATGCTACCCTCATGAGCCAAGAACATGCAAAAATGAGAGACTAAGGGAGAGGGGTGTCCCTCCCCTATGCAAGACCTCAAGACCCCTTCTTCACCACTGAAATTCCACTGGATTTCAATGGTGAGAAGGCCAATACACAAGAGTAATCAAAGCTTAACAAAGAGAGCACCAAAAGGGCCAAACAAGGCCTAAGAGGGGGAGGTCGACCCCAAGCCACAAAACAACCTTAATGAAGTATCTTAAGCATGTAAATACAAGACTTTTTTCAGTTATACACAAAGTCTAAAATAGCAAGCAAGATAGGCAAAAATCTAGTGCAAGATTGGGGAATCTAAAGTAAGAATGTTACCCTTGAAGAACCCTTGAAGAACAGCAAGATCAGCCACCTTCCTCTGATCAAAACCAGTCCAAAAACTCAAGAACAAACCCTCAAAGCCTCTCAAGGTCGAAGTATGGTGTAATGGTGTGTGTCTTAGTGCAAAACCAAGGTCAAAACACACTTTTTAGGCTTCCAAACACACACAAAGGATGAGAGAGAGGGAGATATAGAGAGAGAGTATATGATAGATATATGTATGTATAAGCTCTGGTTTTTTGTTCAACCCCCTACCATGGGGGAGGAGAGGCTCTATATATAGACAAAGCAAAGGTTTGAAGCTTCTCAAAGAAGCTAAACAAAAAAGGGGCAAAGGGGGCAAGGGGGTCAAGGCTTCCTGAGGAAGCTGGGACAGCTGGCAAGCTTCTTGAGGAAGCTAAGACAAAGGTCCAAGCTTCCTCAAGAAGCTAGACCAAAAGGGTGCAAAAGGGGCAAAACAACCACACTTATGCACGGGGGCAGGGTTAGTGCATTCCAGCTGGCATAGCTGGCATGCACCATGCCTGAAAAAGTCAAAAAAGTGCTACCGGCCAGAAAAGGAGGCCACCGGCCAAACAGATGGCCGGCCGGCCACACTGAATGCCGATCGGCCAATGGTATACTTTACCAATGGCCGGTAGCCTCAAAACACGGCCGGTGGCCTCAAGCCACGGCCGGTGGGTGCCAGGGGTAGCTAACAAGCTACTCTCCACCCTCAGAAACAAAAACACAAGTGTTTGGTGCAAAACCGAACACAGAACAGCCGAGTTGAGAGATCCTGAGGCAAGGCGCGTAGCCGAGACCTCCGGGAACTCAAAACGAAACACGAACATGGGTAATCACTGAGTGTTCAAAACGGCGACGTCTAAGTCTTGAGGACGGTCAAAAATGAGGTGTCTACACCTATGCTCTTTGGACAATGTTAAACGACATGTACTAGTCAAAGACCACCCGAAACAAAGCCTTGGTGATGAGAAGGCCAGTAAATCTGAAGTTGAAGAATGGTTCGTCTATCACCGAGCACACCAGTGAATTCAAAAATCTGGTGGATCAGCTTGCAACCGTCAAGATGCGCTTGGACGATGAAATGCAAGCTGTACTACTGCTCAGTTCTTTGCCGGACAGCTGGGAGACATTGGTGGTTTCTCTCAGCACCTCTGCACCAGAAGGGAAACTGACCATGAGTATGGTCGCAGACGCCATGTACAATGAAGAAACAAGAAGGAAAGACATGGGAGGTAATCAGTCCCATGTTTTGGAAATTAGGCGGGTTTTGGTTGTTTAGTTGTCAATTTGTAATTAGGAGTTGTGAAAGAGAATGTTTCATGAATCATGGGTGGGTCACATCAATTTGAGGGTAGAGGAGTGTAGACGTCCCCGAACGTCCCGGGAGGGAATCCCTCGTTTTGTTCATTGGGCTCACTACAGTTCAGGACTCAATGTCACGGTCCTGTATCTAATCTCACAGAGTGCAATGCAAGACCGATGAATCATCAAAGAGTCCAAATCTGGCAAATCGTTTTGGAAAATAGATTTTTAGAAAGAAGTGCCAAACATGGATTGCTTTGCCAGATACAAAGTCGCCACCTAAATATTTTATTTTGGGGAATTTAGGAAACCCTGACTCGTTTGCCTAAGGCCACGTGTCCGTCGTCACCAAAGTTGCCTCGGCTCGGGAACTTGGGTACGATTGGGGAAGGTCAGCTATGAGCACCCCTGCTCGCCCGATTAAAGATCGGCCTTTACTAACCATGATATCTAGTTTTGAAAACATTATGCATTCTTATTCCGGTTAATTAGCTAATCTTACTATGTGATGCGCACAACACAAAAGTATAGATTAGATCGCCTATTTTGGAACAAAGCATTGCGTATTCGCTTGTTTGAAAGACAGTTTGAGATTTGCTACTCGCAAGTAGGCTAAAACACGGATTTCAACGAGTTGTTTCAACTCAAACAATCCAACCTTCACCCACAGGCATTCAGGCAGTAAATCAACTAAGCAGTTAGCCTCATGGTAAGCATGCTTTCATGTTAACATTCACACTCATGCGAGATGCTAAAGCATAAACACTCACCTAGTACTCCAAGCCAAAACAGGGAACATGTTAGTAATCAAATGTATGATCCAAGTCCATGTTAAGATGGCTAATGCATCACAAGCAAAATGCAGCTAGAATAGGCTCGGCTAACCTATGGATGGCATGTAAAACACAACTTGACATGTATTCAAGATAGATTTGAAATACTATGCAATGAGTATGATGCGCCGAGCCCGGTGCATGCAATAGAAATGAATGGATGCAAACATGCTATCATAAGTATGCTAATCAAAACATATCCTAATACTAACCATCAAAAGCAGGTAAGTAAAAGGGAGAAAGAAGTGGGGATTGGAAGACATGCATCGCACACACGCACGCTTATTACAAATTCGCCCTCGCTCGGAGGGACCGAAAGAATAATACAATTTAATCAACTAACAAGCTAATTAAATAGTTACAAACCAATTAACTAGTTAAGCAAATTAACTAAGCTAATAAAGCGGTAAAACGGCCTCGGGAAGAAGGTCCAATGCATGCGTGCTCGGCTCCGCTCGGAAATCCACCACCATGCACAAGTTGCCTATATTTTCACTGTTTTATGCCTCTGAAAATTGCACAAGTCCCAAGGAGCACTCTCTGAACACTGTGGGGTGCCACCGGCCATGAGGAATGGTCACCGGCCATGGGAAAGTGGTCATCGACCATTGGTATGGCTCTCGGCCAGAGATTTGTGGTCGGCCGGCACTCAATGTGGTCGGTCGGCCATCTATGTCTGCAGAATCCTGTTTTGACAGCAGTAGAGGACAGACAAGGCATGGAAATGCATTTTCAAACAATATTTGCACCACCAACCTCCCCATCATGTTATGGACTCAAGGGAATTTGGTCTTTGACCCTCGGGCCATCAATCATGCATTTCCATGCATGATGGCCCAAGAAGCCAAGTTCTGCATTTTGATGTCAAATGTAATGCACATAAACATACAAGGAACCCAACCTCATTCATGGTGATTCAAGAGGCAAGGCATGCATGCCAAATGCAACCTAAGCATGCAGGCATGAAGCAATGTAACAACATTTGAGCAACATGCAAAAGGTGGACTTAGACTAATTTGGGCAGCTCTCAAATAAGCCCAAAACAGTGGCCAAAGTGTTCAAGAATGAGGGACAAATGCACATGCAAACATGCATGCAAATGGACCAACACTTAAGCATAAAGAGGGGACTTTTAAGCACACTTAAAAGAGGATGAAGAGCATGCAAATGTGACAATGTTGCAAGCTCTGAAATGGCGCTAAGAGTGATGCCAAATCACATAAACAAACCAAACATGGCATGCAATAAAGCTTAAAGCCCAAAAATAGCAAGAGGACTTGAACCAAAACCATGCAAAACAGAGGGCATATGACAAGTATGACCCGAGACAGGCCTAAAGCATGGCAAAGTAAGCTTAACACATGCGATGACCAAAGCCAACAAGCTAAAACAAAAGGAACAAATGCATGAGGCATACAAGACCACTAAAGAGGCATTACACCACACTTAATGCAACCAAACATGGTATGAATTAAGCGATCAAAAACAGTGATATGTCATGCTAAAATGAGCCCCAAAACCCACCTAGATGGCATCTAAATGGCCTAAGTCTAAAGGCATGCACAAAGGTCCAAACAGGGGGCATAAGACATCAACCTTTCGAAGCATCAAAGGAGCCACAAATGCAAGTATACAAGCATGCTATATGGACTGAAATGACATGACAAGTGGTGCCAAACCACTGAAATAATGCAAAGAGAGCATGCTAGAGGGGCCAACACTCAAAGCCTACAAGCTAGGTTGCATGGTAGCTATACAAAGCAAGTAATGGATGGCCCAAACAACCAAAAATAGACCTCAAGCATACTAAAACATGCATAAAAGCTTCACAAAGCTAGGCCAAAATCATGCTAAAAACAAGGCTCAAAGTACAAAGCATGTTAAGGCAATTTCATGGCATTACAAGACAAGTATGCAAGGCATGCATGGTGTGTCTAAACCAACTTAAAACAGAGGTAAACCATGGAAAAATACTACCAAATACCAGCTAAGACATGGCCAACATGGACTTAAACAAGGTGCTCACACATGAGGCGAAAATGGCAAGTATTGAAGACAATAAGGAGAGGGGATGGCCCTCTCCTTCTTAGGACCTTAAAACTCCATCCCCACCACTGAAATCCCTCTGGATTTCAGTGGTGGGAAGGCCAAGACAAGGTGGTCCCGGAGCTCACCAAAAATGCACAAAAATGAGGCCAAATAAGGCCTAAGAGGGGTCAAACAACCCCAAACACCAAAACAACCTTAAGCAACTATTTTAAGCACTCAAAATCAAAACTTTTATTAGTTATAGACTAAGCTTAAAAACAGATGCAAGGATGGCTAAAAGCCTAAGCAAAAATGGGGAATAAAGGGGTAAGTTTCTTACCCTTGAAGACCTCTTCAAGAACAATGCTCTAGCTGGTCTCTCCAAGCTTAGATCAACTCAAGAACTTGAAAATAACTCCTTAGCACCTCAGTAGCCAAAGGAAAGTGTAATACTAGGTGTTTGTATGCAAAACTATGAACAAAACACCTTAATACACACAAAATATGGAAGAGAGAGAGATATGGAGATAGAATAGATACACAATCCTCTAAACCTAATCTCAAAGCTCTGGAATTTTTTTGGAACCCTTGAGGAGGGAGGAGAAGCCCTCCTCTTATAGAATTCCAACTCTTGCAAAGCTTACAAAACAAGCTAAGCAAGAGGGAAATCCCTCCATACATGTGTATGGAGTGGGTGCAAAGTGGGTGCCAGCTGGCACAAAATATCTACCAAAAGCAAATGAATAGTGGTTGACCAACAAAAATGGCCATTTTACCAACAAAAGGTGGCCGGCCGACCACCGAGAGTGTCGACCGGCCATCATCAATGGCCGGTGGCAAGCAAACATGGCCGGTGGACTCAAGCCATGGCCGGTGAGGTGTGGGGATGGCCAACAAGCTATTCCCTGCCCTCAGAAGCAAAACAACAAGTGTTTGGTGCAAAACCAAACACAAAACAGACAAGTTGAGAGATCCTAAAGCAGGGCGCGTAGCCGAGACCTTCGGGAACTCAAAACGAACACAAACATGGATGATCACTGAGTGTTCAAACGATGACGTCCAAGTCTTGAGGACGGTCAAAAATGGGGTGTCTATAATGAGATTTCAGAGTTATAAGTAAAATGGTCACCTGAGCATGTTTACAGATGCAAGAATTCTAATTTGTTTAGAATCTGCTACCTTTAGAAAAATAGGTGTTTCTCTACAGGATTGTATTTACTTTCTTTTTATTTGATGGGTAATATTATTGTGGTGTAATTTTTCCAACTAATTTATGTATTTCTTTCTTTTGGTTGCAGATTTGTATTTTTTGAGCTATAATTGAGTGCAATGTTGGTAAGTGGCAAATTTATTTTTTTTTTTTTTTGGTGAATCTTGTTTATGGACATGTATCTATAACGTCATTCATTTTATTTACAGCGTCACAGTGTTAGTTGCAATTACTTCACAGATGATGACACTAACCTTCTCAGCGCGGGTATCCTTCCCAAGGGACCAGAGAGTTGTTAAGCGTTATGATGATTTCAAGAAATATCAAGATGTCCTCCATAGTTCAAAACACTTAACGCATAGATATTTTCTGCGATAATTTTTTGGCAACGATTCGCGTGGCAGTGGTGGTTCGATCATATATGAGTCGTACAACATGACTTTGACATGCTATTTGAAATATTTGAACACTCAAGGCTCGCCCATGATTTCATACGACAAGTTTTCTTTTGTCAGGGGATTACATTTGCAGCTTGGAGAAAAAGCCCGTTATTTGATTTAGGTATACCCGTATATAGTGTAATTTAGATTTTGATAAATAAAATTTAGTCATTTAGCATAACTTATTTTGAAATTGTTTCTTCGTAGGTGCCTGTTGAAGTTCATATTGGACTTACATAATCAAAATTTTGTGACTACTGGATTTAACGAGAATAATGTTGTAGTGGTTAATCATACTCCTAAGTTCTTTGATCTAATAACCGAACCACGTACAAAATCTGGAGTGACCAAGGACCTTTTGTGCTTAGAATTTTTAGTTCGTAATGTTATTTTGAAAGGAATGGATGTGCCAACAGAGCTGGAAGATTTCTTAAACCTTCTCCTTAATTGGAGGTATTTTTAATGTAGTTTTTTTTTATACATTTCTAAATTATTGATGGTGCTTTCTTTTCTTTATTTAACCGTCATTATTATATTTCAAATTATCTCTTCCACAGGGGAAATGTGCTACTCATTGAGCACAACTGCTCAATTATGGAGCCCGCCCAGCATTGCGAATTTATGTGCAGCGTTTGGGACAAACACCATTTCATCGACAATAAGAAATTTAAGTTGGCTTTAAAGGACATTGGAAATCACATGAAACTATCTAAAGAGTGGCACCAAGTGCTAAGTAGAGGTACTCCATTATGGTATGTTTACCGAGGACACAAACATCATGGTGGTTTCAAAAATGCAAGATTAGATTTGTCTAGATTCATGAGACATACAGTTCAGCATGTGTTGGACTACTGGACAAAGAGATGGAAAACGGTAATCTCTGTCTCTCTCTTTTCTTTTTCTTTGTGTGTAATTTTAGACTGCTTTTCTGCTCTTAATACTTGAGCTAGGTGAGTTCCGTAAGCTGCAACAGCTGATGCTAGTGTTGTTGGAGCTATAGTCTCTTCTCTTTTTCTTTTTTATTTGTATTTTTAATTATCTTTGTTATGTTGTACAGGTAACCAATATCAACCAATATTATGCCGATCAAGCTTTGAGCGTAACCTATCCGATGGTTTTAGTAGAGATGCAGAGAGGGCTGAATCAATATGGACTCCTCTATGAATTCATTGTTCAATCTCCTCTGCAATGATGGGGATAATAATTAGAAGCTTGCATTAGTTTTTAAGTTTTTATGGATATTGCAATAATTTTCTATCCATATTTTCTGCTATTATTCCTCTTTCCATTCGTAATTTTATATAACAATATGATGTAATTCTGATCCTCAAATGATTAATGAAACATGCGTGCAGCAGTATACAAACTCAACTCAAGTATAAGGCAAAGACTACTATATGCATCAAAATGGCTGAATGCTATTGGCAAAGGAATCATAAACTGCAACAGACCAATTAAATGTAGCGTAATAAACGAACGTGTTAGCTCCATCCACTACCCACATGGTAAGGAGCCCACCATCCACATGGTATGGGTGGCACCATATGGTAAAGGAAGCTGGTGGGGCAATACCAACTCACCAAAGGTAGATGGTGAGGGTGGCACAACCAAGCCCACTCATGGCTGTCACTTCACCTGCTCCTCTTCTCTTGGTTATAAATTGAGATGAGTGAGGAGGGGTTGAATACAGATATGGGAGTGATACACAGAGGAGAGTATAATCTGTGAGTGAGAGAGTTCTATAGAGAGTTGTGAGGTGTGAGTTCTGTAATCTCCCTCCGGGATAATTCTATAGTGGATATCTCTCCGTGGACGTAGGCAATTGCCGAACCACGTAAATCTTCTTGTGTTATTGTGTGGAATTGATTTCTGGTGTCCTATAGTCCTAACAAGTGGTATCAGAGCCGAATCGGTTGCGTTTCGGAACAAAAACAGTGTGTTTTTCGAAACTGCCCAGAAATCAAGTTGCTCAAAATCAGGTTTTGAGCATACCAGAAGCAAGGACTCCAAGAGAGGAGTCCAGAACTGCAAAGAACAGCCCAAGAAGAGCCTGAACGCGCTCTCACGCGCCCCCCAAAGCCTGCGCGTGAATCCCACTCTCTGCACGCGCCCCACGCGCCGTGAAGAGGAGCCGGCGCGTGATCTCACTTTCTCCCACGCGCCACACGCGCTGCTCAAGGAGGAAGACGAGTGTGTTGCGCGCGTGTGTGACGTTAGATGCCACGTCATCGGCCACGTGGCTGCCACGTCATCGCCACGTCGCTGACACGTGTCCGACACGTCATCGCCAAATCACTACCACGTGTCTGACACGTAAACGCCACGTCACTGACACGTGGCTGCCAAGTCAGCAAATCATTGCCACGTTGCTGTCCACGTCATCAGACCTGTTGACCAGTCAACCCAGAGGCAGAGAGTGATCCGCTGCTGCGCGGCTAAGGTACACCTGCAGATCTGAACTGTCCAAACTGTTTTGGACTGATCTGAGCCATTCTGTGTCCGTTTTTGACGATCCAATACTGGTTTTTGACTATTTGGAGTATTCCGGACACATCCGTATGGTTAGATTTTTCATTCGGAGTTTTCTGTAAAAGGAAAGAATACGATGGAGGATTCCACATCAACTTCAGAATCTATGTTCAAATTAACTCCTTCTAATTTTGCAATTTGGAAGTCACGGATGGAAGACATCCTATTTTTTAAAAGACTTGTTTGACTCGATTTTTATAAAGGGGATTAAACCTGAAGGAGTGAAAGATGATGACTGGATAAAGATGAACCGCAAGACTATCGCTTGTATCAGACAATGGATAGACCACAGTGTGTTCCATCATGTTGCTGAAGAGACAGATGCCTATGCTCTTTGGACAATGTTAAACGACATGTACTAGTCAAAGACCGCCCGAAACAAAGCCTTGGTGCTGAGAAGGCTAGTAAATCTGAAGTTGAAGAATGGTGTGTCTATCGCCGAGCACACCAGTGAATTCAAAAATCTGGTGAATCAGCTTGCAACCGTCAAGATGCGCTTGGACAATGAAATGCAAGCCGTATTACTACTCAGTTCTTTCCCGGACAGCTGGGAGACATTGGTGGTTTCTCTCAGCACCTCTGCACCAGAAGGGAAACTGACCATGAGTATGGTCACAGACGCCATGTATAATGAAGAAACAAGAAGGAAAGACATGGGAGGTGATCAGTCCCATAATCGGTCCCATGCTCTTGTCACAGAAGATACAGGCAGAAAGAGGTAAAAGAAGAGGTAGAGAAAGAATCAAGAGTAGAGGCAGCTGGAACAACAGGAGTGAATCCAGAGACAACAAAGGTCGAGGTAACTCCAGCTTCACTTGCTTTCACTCTGGCTAGGAGGGTCACATAAAGAGAAACTGCCCAAGCCAAAAAGAGAAAGGCCAAAGCAGTAAGTCAAAAGGAGATGAAAACACAACAGCCACAACAAATTATGAAATACTTCTTGCAGTTGGTGAAGAGAAAGATTGCCTTCACGTGGCTGACCACAGCTACACAAAATGGGTGATAGACACAGCTGCATCCTATCACACCACTTCCTACAGAGAACTCTTCAGCTCGTACAACGCTGGAGATTTTGGCACTGTTCGAATGGGGAATTCTAGCTATTCGAAGATTGTGGGTATTGGAGACATTAGTATTCAAACTAATGTCGGGAACAAGCTGGTTCTCAAAGATATGAGGCATGTTCCAGATTTGCGCCTCAATCTTATCTCCAGAAGCGCCCTGGACCGATAGGGCTATACAAGTACATTCGGAAATGGCCGTTGGAAGCTGACAGAAGGGGCTTTGACAATCGCCAGAGGAGAGATGTCTTTAACACTGTATAAGACTTAAACGAAGATCTGTCTGGAAAGTTTTAATGCAACAGAAGACAAGGAGTCACCGGACTTATGGCACAGAAGACTGGCTCACATGAGTGAGAAGGGATTGCATCTATTGGCAAAGCAATCCAAGATACCTTTATCCAAAGGGAGTGTCTTGAAGCCCTGTGATCATTGCCTTTATGGTAAGCAACATTGAGTATCCTTCAGTTCAACGAGCAAGAGGAAAACAGAAGTGCTCAATATGGTATACTCGGATGTTTGTGGCCCAATCGAAGTGGAGTCACATGGCGGCCGCAAGTATTTTCTGACTTTCATTGATGATGCATCAAGGAAGTTGTGGGTGTATTTCCTGAAGACAAAGGATGAGGTATTTCAGCACTTTCAGGAGTTCCATGCAATGGTAGAAAGAGAGACTGGGAAGAAGTTGAAGTGTCTTCGCACAGACAATGGAGGCGAGTACACTTCCAATGTTTTTGCAGCATACTATGCCAGCAGAGGTATCCGGCACGAGACAACAGTTCCCGGCACCCCACAACACAATGGTGTGGCAGAAAGGATGAACCGCACTATTATGGAAAGAGTCAGATGTATACTCAAAATGGCAAAGTTGCCAAAGTCATTCTGGGCTGAAGCCGCCCGTATAGCCTGTTATCTCATCAATAGGTCGCCTTCAGTCCCGTTGAATTTTGCGATACCTGAGGAAGTCTGGTCCAAAAGAAATGTATCATATTCTCACTTGAGAGTCTTCGGGTGTAAGGCCTTTGCACACATCTCTAAGGAAACAACAGAAGCTTGATGACAAATCCACTCCATGCATATTTGTGGGCTATTCAGATGCAACATTTGGGTACAAGGTGTGGGACCCAGTGAACAAGAAGATGTTTAGGAGCAGAGATGTTGTGTTCCAAGAAGACCAGACAGTAGCAGATTTTAAGAAATCTGCAAAGTCTAGAGATGTCATCACTCCAGACTTGTTTCCATCTCCCGAGCCATCACAAAATGCTAGATGTGATGATGTGCAACAAGAAGTGCTAGAGTTGCAGGATCCTATACCAGAAATTGAAAATCAGGAGGAAAGAGATGAAGACCAGGATGAAGAGGGTGTTGAGCAGGGGGAGCAACCCCCTCAAATAGAGGCAACTAGGCCTCAATTGCGGAGATCTGGAAGAGCTGCCATGCCATCAACCAAATATCCCGCTTCTCAGTATATTCTAATTACTGATAAAGGGGAGCCCGAGAGTTTTTCGGAAGCCAAGAGTCATACAGAGAAAGACTGTTGGATGCAAGCCATGAAGGAGGAGATGAGTTCTTTGCAGAAGAATCATATTTATGAGCTTGTTCCACTTCCAAGAGACAGGAGAGCCTTGAAGAACAAATGGGTGTATAAGTTAAAGAAAGATGGAAACGGTAAACTATTGTAGCATAAGCTCGTTTGGTGGTCAAAGGCTTTGCGCAGAAGAAAGGAATTGATTTTGATGAGATCTTCTCCCCAGTTGTGAAGATGACTTCTATTCGAGTAGCTCTGGGATTAGCAGCTCGCTTGAATTTGGAAGTAGAACAAATGGATGTCAAGACTGCCTTTCTCCATGGTGATTTGGAGGAAGAGATCTACATGGAGCAACCAGAAGAATTTGAAGTTAAAGGAAAACAGAAACTAGTCTGCAAACTGAAGAAGAGTCTCTACAGCCTGAAACAGGCGCCGAGACAATGGTACAAGAAGTTTGATTCATTTATGGTGGATCACGAGTACACAAGAACGGTGGCAGACCAGTGTGTATATTTTCGAAGGTTTTTGGATGGAAACTTCATTATCCTATTGTTGTATGTCGATGATATGCTGATCATCGGACATGATACTACTATGATAAACAAGTTGAAAATGACTTGTCGCAGTATTTTGACATGAAGAATTTAGGCCCAGCACAACAAATTTTGGGCATGAAGATTGTTCGTGACAAGAAAGCCAAGAAGATATAGTTGTCACAGGAGAAATATGTTGAACGGGTAATTGAAAGGTTCAACATGAAAGATGCCAAGCCAGTCAGCACACCACTAGCCAACCATTTCAATATGTCAAAGCGTTCGTGTCCCACGACCAGCTCTGCAAGGAAAGAAATGGAGACAATCCCTTATTCTTCCGCAGTAGGAAGTTTGATGTATGCAATGGTGTGTACCCGGCCAAATATAGCTTACGTAGTTGGCGTTGTGAGCAGATTCCTCGCCAATCCAGGAAAGGAGCATTGGGAGGCGGTCAAATAGATTCTTCGGTACTTGAAGGGAACTTCAAAGATGTGTTTATGTTTCGGGGGTGCTGAACCAATTTTGGAGGGTTTTACAGATGCCGATATGGCAGGTGATCTTGATGGTAGAAAGTCTACATCAGGATTTCTGTTCACCTTTGCCAGGGGAGCTGTTTCATGGCAGTCCAAACTACAAAATTGTGTTGCTTTATCTACAACAGAGGCAGAGTACATTGCTTCCAGATGCTGGAAAGGAAATGTTGTGGTTAAAATGGTTTCTCCAAGAATTGGGCCTACAGCAGGAAGAGTATAAGGTACATTGTGATAGTCAAAGTGCAATTGATTTGAGCAAGAATTCCATGTACCATTCACGTACAAAACACATTGATGTCCGGTATCATTGGATACGAGAAGTGATGGAAAAGCAACTGATGAAGTTAGTGAAGATTCACACAGACAAGAATCCTTCTGACATGATAACCAAGGGTGTCACCAGAGACAAACTGGAAGTTTGCAAGCATCTGACCGGGATGGACTTCAAGTGAGAAGTCAGTTGTCCATGTGGGCATGGAGGGGGAGAATTGTCAGCTCCATCCACTACCCACATGGTAAGGAGCCCACCATCCACATGGTATGGGTGGCACCATGTGGTAAAGGAAGCTGGTGGGGCAATACCAACTCACCAAAGGTAGATGGTGAGGTGGCACAACCAAGCCCACTCATGGCTGTCACTTCACCTACTCCTTTTCTCTTGGTTATAAATTGAGATGAGTGGGGAAGGGTTGAATACAGATATGGGAGCGATACACAGAGGAGAGTATAATATGTGAGTGAGAGAGTTCTATAGAGAGTTGTGAGGTGTGAGTTCTGTAATCTCCCTCCAGGATAATTCTATAATGGATATCTCTCCATGGACGTAGGCAATTGCCAAACCACGTAAATCTTCTTGTGTTATTGTGTGGAATTGATTTCTGGTGTCCTATAGTCCTAACAGAACATAATGTAAGCAACACGTCATAGTTGGCCAAATACTTAAATATTTGTGTGAGCATTGTATCAAATTAATTATATAAAGAGCAACAAAAGAATGAGATCAATTTCTTCATGCAATTGTCAAGTAAAGAATCATAATAAATAAAATGACTACCACAACTTTTTTTTGGGTCTGTAATACAACACCCTTTAAAAAAGTATAAAAAATAACTTCAATAGCAGGCTTTAAATAGACTAGAAATCAAACTTAAAGAGTGATGAATAACATATAAATCATAGTTCATAAAATAAATGAAACCTTCAATCTTCTTCCTTTGAATGGGACCCTTGCTGAAGGCCCAATCAACAGAGATGGTTCTGTTCGAAATTTGAGTCCCATTCACTGCAGATATTGCATCCTTAGGGGCTTGATAATCCCCATATTATATTAGTGCATACCCCTGAAAGACAAAACTTTAGTATTTGGAAATTCAGTTACTGCCAGATGCATTCCATTGAAAATTTTCTAGTATAAAAGTATAATGCAGACTTAGTCTCCCTTCTATTGCAGAGTACAAAATTCGCACGATCAAAGCAGTTATATATAAATACTGGACTGCAGAAAAAATATCAAACATATTTTTGATAATGAAAGAAAAAAGTATATTTTAGAATTACATCACAGGATCCCACATGATGTAACTTGTGGATTTTATTTTAACTTCTTAGAGGAAAGCAAAGAAAGAAAGGCATAGTCTCAAATGCAGGAAGCAGCAATTTGAAGACATCATCTGTTGCACAACTTTAAAATATTCCAAATTTTTGCATTCTAAAGTAAGAGGAAAAAAATATCAAACCAGAAAATGATCATGCAGATGGTTTTGGAGATAGTGTAATGACACAATGAACCTTTAAGCTTAAGTCTTGACAATGAAGGTCTAATTGCCTAAGAGAAATTCTTATGTCTTAGATTGGTTATCGGCAAGAAAGTTTAGTAAGTAATTCTTTACATCCAAATGTTCACTAAACTCTTATCACTTACTAGGCTGGCAATTGAATATGGTTTAAATTTTTTTTTTTACATATAAAGGGTTTCTCTTAGAGGAAAAGCCTAAATACAACTAGTGGAAACATTTACATCTATATCTACTGTTTTAAAATGGCAACTGGAAATTTTGGAAAAATAAATTTACACATCCTTCTTCTAACCTGATTTTTTAATTTTTTTGGGTTCTATTCAGGTGCATAATTCAGAGTCAGATATCGATGCTTTATGTGTTGGCCCTTGCTTCGCTACTTTGACAGTAAGCCTTTTTATTTTCCAGTTCATATACATTATATATGATATTGTGTAGGTAGTATCTCTTGACTTGTTATCTTGTGAACCATGCAGGAGGATTGAAGTATCTGAGGTCCACTGCGTCGCGGATGCAAAAGTTCCTCTAATGCGGTTTAAACTTGATGGGATCTCAATTGATCTTCCATATGCTCAACTTAAAGTAATGTCTGTTCCTGAGGTGAGTGTGATGCATGTGGAACCAAATCTTTCAAAACAGTCAGTTCCTACAGTTGTTTCTGTATATACACAAGGATCTCATGTATGTAGATTTCTCTATCCAAAACTCTTCCTATCAAGAGATCTTTTTATTTTTATTTTTTGGGTGCTGATTTTAATAAATTCTCCCATTCTTTTCATCTGCATGTTGGAAATTAGTATTTCAACAATCTCGTTATATAACTCTGTGCATTATTTGTTCTTCTTCTGTTATTTTTTTTTTCTTGTTGAAGATTTGACTTGCCATGTTATGATCTGCAGAATGTGGACATACTCAACCCTTTCTTTCTGAGTGACATTGATGAAACCAGCTGAAGAAGTTTGTCTGGTGTTCATGCCAACAAATGCATTCTTCGGCTTCTCCCGAACATGGAGGTATCAAGCATGCTATCTATGGGTTCCTATGGTAATTATTTTTGTTCTAGGTGCAAAATAGTTCCGCTGGTTTTCAAGATTGAATGCCAAAGCAGAATTTGTCTCTATTTCTTGAATTTTGACCTACATTAGGAAATAATTTAGCTAATTCTTATTAGCATGCTCTCTATGGCATCAAACCATGAATACCCATGGGGTTTTGTTTTCGAAACTGCTGCTACCTTGATATTAATATATACATGATAATCATTCTCTTTCAGCTCTCATTTTTTGTGTGCTAGTTGGTGCTTTCAGAGTTCTTGTAGATCTC
This sequence comes from Camellia japonica, assembly GCA_030407325.1. Lineage (NCBI taxonomy): Eukaryota > Viridiplantae > Streptophyta > Magnoliopsida > Ericales > Theaceae > Camellia > Camellia japonica. Next base: position 2,852,747 of record JAPPVO010000036.1, read on the forward strand.
ATATATTCTCAGATTGTTCTATTCCAGGTATTCAAACCACTGCTGCGATGTGTTAAATTATGGGCGAAAATGCGAGGAGTGTATGGTAATGTAAGGGCATATAAGCTTGGTATAGGGTCACATTTGAGATTTGTCTTTACGTGTTCTCCCCTAGCCTTTGTCAAGGTTAAAGGAATCCTATTAATTCTACTTGTACGTGCAGTTACTTGGGTTTTTTGGAGGAGTCCATTTAGCTATTCTTGCGGCATTTATTTGTCAAAGGCACCCAAATGTGAGCTTGAATGGTTTGATTTCGAATTTCTTTAAGACGTTTGCCTTTTGGGATTGGCGAACTCCAGTAATTCTGCAAGATGGGATGGTGCCCATGACTACAAGTGCCAGTGAAATACGGTCCTTGATGCCTATTAGACTTCTATGCAGACCCCATGAATATTGCCATTCTAATATCACCAAGAGCACCTTCTACCGAATCAGGACAGAGTTTCACCGAGGGCATGCTTTGACAAGGTACCTTTCATTTTTTAAATGGATATCATTATTATAATAGCTCTTGTACCTTTTACTGATAACTACTTTCAATGGTTGTTTGTGATGTATGTTTGTGATGTATTCTTCCTTTCTCAGAATGTTCAACCTATTTTTTTTTTTCTTTTCTCATTTCTTGCTTGTCAGAAGGCAACATACACAACTACCTCACTGTCACTTATTATAAAGCATTGGAGCTGATAGGGGCACAGTCAGAAGACATTAGGAAACAAGTGCACATAGCACATAATAGGGGTGTTTTAAGCATGGTATATCCACATGTAATCTCTATGTTAATGGAAAAAAAAAAAAAAGGCCTGGTCTTGTATAGTTATTTTTATTTTTATTTTTCAAAATTACTTGTACCAGACTTCAGGACAAGCGGTGTACCAGCAGCATGCTGCTTTCCCATTTGATGATTTCTGAAGTTGCATAGCTATAATAATGTCAAATTTTGAATCAGTTATGTGGATCGTATGGAGAATAGAAGTATAAAATGGAATCTAACTTATTGGGGGGCAGCCAAATTATGTCTCCAATTGTCTTTAAATCCATCTCTATTTTGCTTAATCTTTTAGATACTGTCTTGCTTCTTTCAAACACTCAACACTATATTTGTTTGCTTTACAACTGGAGGAGCTTCAGAGTTTTTGTGATCCCAACCCTACAGAATATGTTGATGTGAATGTAACAGAGCCGAACATCGTGTTTTACTGGGACTTAGGCCGGATTGGTTTCTTGGACTTACGGTCTGTCAAGGAATATTTTGTTCAGAGCATAAGTAAGGGCTATCAAGGCCGTACTGGAAAGATGAATCTTTCAGTTGTGCAAGCATCCCAGCTACCCAAGAATGCTCAGTTTGATAATTGAAGCAACAACGGGTCAAAAGCCTGTTATGGGAAGTCAAATTGCAAGACAGTTCCAGCGTACTCAAACTATCTGCCACCCAATGTTGAGTGCTTGATCACTAATGCAAATCCTGAGTACCCAAGTGCTGGGGTATAGACTCATAGACTCTTGTAACGACCACTTTATGTATCGAGGTTGTTTTGTTTTGCGAACTTGCTTTTGGGGTTCTGGTTTACAGATTGTTTGGTGGTATAGTTGACACATGTTTTAAAGTTTTTTTGGGAAATACAAAGATTATAGGAGCCGGGAGGTAGACGATTGTCAGGAAATATTAAAGGGTTGTAAATCTCATGTCAATTTGTCAAATGTATACATTCAATAGAAAATTTACTTGTTCATTGGGGACGAATGTTGTCTCTGTTTATTCAATTTTGTTTTGGCTGCTGCACTATGGGTTGGTTTTGGGAGATGAATTTTGGAATTAGTTTCCTTTCATGTTTTTAGTACAAAGACCAGTTCAATTTTGTTTAGATCAGAGATTAGTTCATTTTTGTTTTGTTTAGATTGGTTAAAGCAGAACCTTGAAACAAGGTTGAAGAATGATCCCTGTATGACTGATTTTTTTGTTTTGGATTTTTGATAAACTTTTAAGAGGTATAGTTAGGATTATGAGTCTTTTACCAAACCCCAGTTATATTGCAAATAAAACTTTTAAATGTGAGTTATTTTGAACTTATTTTCCATTGCTTTGCAATCATGTCTGAAGTTCACTGAAGTAGTCGCTATGTTTGGTTGGATTTTTAGAATTTTGTTAATTAAAATTTAATTTGGTGAAAACTGTTAGCAGTCATCCTATTCATGTTATACTTAGGATTCTTGTATTCATATTCCTGTTATACTTAGGATTCTTATATTCCTATACACTTAGGTTTCTTAGCCTATATATACAAGCTTCCCTTATTGTATTGATTCATTGAATATATAATACATATTATTTCTCTCTTTCTCTCTACTATCATAACATGGTATCAGAGCCTAGGATTTTCTCTTAGCCTCTTCTTCTTCTTCTTCTTCTTTACCTTTTTTTTTTCTCTTTCTTTCTTGTCCGGTAGATTGATTCCTTTTCACGTTGGTTTTTTGGTATCTCGTCTTATCCTGTTTCGACGATTGGACTACACCATCTTCTTCATCTCTTCAAGACGAAGCCAACACCGTCAGAATCATCTTCATTCGCATCCACACGCGCCGCCAGAAGATCGACACGCACTGTACCGTTTCCTATGCGCCTCCACCTGCCTCTTCCCTGTCTCACGCTATCTTGCACCACGGCCTCACCTGCTAACGTGAGCCACGTGTTCTGATGTCATCGCTAACGTCAGCCCTGGTTGACTGTGCGCCACTGCTGCTTCTTGCTATCGTGCACCGCGCGTACCTCTACTAACGTGCGCCGCGCATTTTGATGTCAGCCTTCTTACTGTGACGTCAGCCCTACTGGTGGTCCCCTGGTTGGTCAAACAACTTTGACCAGCTGCTTTGCCACATTTCTGGCCGTGTTTTTGGCCTGTTCAGACCATATCCACCCGTTTTTGGCCTCCTGAATTCACTGGTGTGCTCTGTTTTGGGAAAATCCGCCTCTACAAAGCACCATCTTCTTTTTTTTGGCCCTATTTGAGCATCATGGATCGTATCGAGCACATCTACTCTGTTTCTGTTATCCTTGATGGGTCAAATTATGTTAGTTGAGCCCAAGCTCTCTCTAGCTTCATCAAAGGAAAGCGCCTTTGGCGGATCATTACTGGTGCTCTTTCCAAACCCACCCAGAAGGAGGATGAGGATGAGTATGACTCTGCTTTCGATGACCGTCTTGATGAATGAGAAAGTAAGAATTATCACCTGGTTTCGGGCTACCTCAATTCCCTCCATTCAACTTCAGTTTGGCCAGTTCTAGGATGATGCTCAAATTACTTCCCCTGCCAAAGCAATTTGGGATTTCTTGAGGGACTGTTATCAGACCACTGTCCATGCTCATCAATATCAACTATTGCAGGCTCTTTATCACATGCGCCAGGCACCCGGTCAGTCTATCAATGAATTCTTATCCAAGATGTTGTTTTTTTGGGACCAGCTAGCTCTTTCTGAGCCTACATAGGTATATTCTGAGGATGCACAGCTGTTTATTACTTATCAGAATCATCAGCGACTATTACAGTTCCTTATGGCTCTCCATAGCACTTTTGAGCCTGTATGTGCTTCATTACTCCATCGTTTGCCCATGCCCACGTTAGAGCAAGCCATTACTGAACTTTTATCAAAGGAGACTCGTTTTAGGACTCTTAGATCTCAGAATATGGATTTTGTTCTTGCTACGCCATCATCCCAGAGTTCCTCATCTTCACCGTCTGCTAGTTCATGCCAGTATTGTCTCAACTGTGGCCTACCTGCCACTTATTCTTTTGTTCAGTGCCTGGTTCACGAATGCTTTACTTGCCATAAGACTACTTTCGGTCATCTCCAACGCCATTGTCTTTGAGCCTCTTTCAAGAAAGGGTCTTCTCGTTCTGGGTATCAGTCTAAATCTGGCTAAGGTTCTTGCTCTGCTGCTGTTGCCTCTGAGGGTTCTTCTCCTCACCAGTCCCCTGCTTCCGCTACTCCTTCATTCTCTATGGATGATGTTGAGTCCCTCATCCAACAGGTGCTTTCCAAAACTGGTACTCCTCCCTCTACTGCTCTTTCAGTGACTACAGGTAATTCTCCCTGGTATTTTGATTCCGCATGTTGTAATCATATGACTTCTGACTCCACTATGTTTTCTTCTATATCATCATCATCTTCTGTCCCCATCATCCACACTGCTGATGGTTCTCATATAACTATTCGTTGCACTGGTCATATTTCTACTTCTACTGTGTCTCTTTCTGATGCTTATCACATTTCTACTCTTCACTTGAACCTTATCTCTGTTGGTCAGTTATGTGAAGTTGGTATGACCGTTACCTTTTCTGCTAATGGTTGTTTGGTGCAGGACCCTCAGACGAGACAGATCCTTGGGAAAGGCCGTAAGCATAGACGTCTGTTCGAGCTTACCCATCTTCGTCTTCCCCACAAATCCTCTACTACTGCTCCCATTACTTCCTTTGTTGCATCTACTTCTGCCTTGTCTTCCTTACAGCTTTGGCATTGCCGCTTAGGACATGTCTCTTTTAGTTGTTTGAAAACTGTAGTTTCTAGTGGTCAGTTAGGTCGTGTCCGTCTTGAAGATGTCAATTGTTTATCTTGTCAAATTGCTAAACAACCTGCTTTATCTTTTAATAATAGTACTTCTATGTCTACTGCTCCTTTTGATCTTGTGCATTCAGATATTTAGGGACCTTTCCCCACACCGATCATGGGGGGTCCAGATATTTTGTGATTTTTGTTGATGATTTTTCTCATTATACTTGGTTTTTTTTTTCTCAAAAATCGATCTAAACTTAAACAAATTTATTATGATTTCTCTGCCATGGTTCGTACTCAGTTTTCTCGTACTATTAAAATCTTTCATTCCGATAATGCTCAAGAGTACTTGGATTCTGAATTTCTATCTTTTCTTCGGGTTAATGGTACACTCTTCCATCGCTCTTATGCCGGCACGTCCCAACAAAATAGACGAGCCGAACGGAAGCATCGTTATATTCTAGACACTACCCGGGCCCTTCTTGTCCTGAACAGTTTTGGAGAGAAGCTGCCCTCACTGCCATTCACACCATAAATCGTGTACCTATACTTGTCACAACTAATACTTCCCCTTACGAGCGCTTGTATGGTTCTCCTCCTGACTACACCACTCTTAAAGTTTTTGGTTCTGCTTGTTTTGTTCTACTTCAGTCTCATAAACGCACTAAACTAAAACCTCGCTCTCGTCTTTGCTGTTTTTTGGGGTATGGTATAGAACATAAAGGGTATCATTGTTGGGATCCTATCTCCAAGCGACTTCGTATTTCCTGTCATGTGGTCTTATGGGAACACAAAATGTTCTCAACTCTTTCCAAGTTCCGCTTACCACAGTCCACCCACTCACCGTTCTTTACTAATCTCTCTATAGACCTGTTTTCTGATGACTTTGATGCAGATTCTGACTCCATGATTCCACAGCCACCTATGCCTATTGTCCATCCTGAGAATCTTATGTCTGTTGATGGACCTATACCTTCTCCTGTTGAGGTTCCTCCTCCACCAGAGCATCATTCCACATGGGTACGACAACCTTCTGTTCTTCTCCGTGATTATATTGTTGGTTCCACTGCCTTTTCCTCTCATGAACCTACTTTCTATCAAGAAGTTTGTTCTAACCCTCTTTGGCAACAAGCTATGACTGATGAACTGCAGGCTTCCGATAAAACTCATACCTGGGATGTGGTTGATCTTCGTCTTGGCAAGAGTGCTGCTAGTTGCAAATGGGTTTACAAAATCAAAACTCATTTTGACGGTTCCATTGAGCGTTACAAAGCTCGCCTTGTCGCCCGAGGGTTTTCTCAAGAATATGGCATTGACTATGAAGAAACCTTTGCTCTTGTTGCTCGCTTTACTTCTGTTCGCAGCTTACTTGCAGTGGCTATTGCTCGCCACTGGAGACTTTATCAGATGGATGTCAAGAATGCATTCCTCAATGGTGATCTCACTGAGGAAGTTTATATGCAACCTCCTCCTGGTTCTTCTGTTCCATCAAAAAAAGTATGCAAACTTCGTCTTGCTTTGTATGGTTTGAAACAAGCTCCGTGTGCCTGGTTTTCCAAGTTCAGCTCTACCATTCGTGACTTTGGTTTTTCCTCCAATGCCCATGATTCTACTTTGTTTATACGTAAGACGGAGGGTGGTACTATTCTCCTTCTCCTCTATGTGGATGATATGATTATCACTGGAGATGACCCCACGGGTATCTCTAGTCTCCAACAGTTTCTCCATCGCCACTTTGAGATGAAAGATTTGGGTTTGCTTAGCTACTTCCTTGGTTTGGAAATTTCTCAAGATTCATCTAGTTACTTTCTTACCCAGGCCAAGTATACTTCTGATCTATTGGCTCTTGCTGGCCTTACCGATTGCAAGACTGCCACTACTCCTGTTGATCCTCATACTCGTCTTACACCTCTTGAAGGTTCTTTATTGTCTGATGCCACCAATATCGTCAACTAGTTGGCAGTCTAGTCTATCTCACGGTTACTCATCCAAATATTGCTTATGCTATTCACATTGTCAGTCAATTCATGGCTGCCCCCCCGTTCTCCACACTATGATACTTTGATTCGCATTTTGCACTATCTCAAAGGCACTTTGTTTCATGGTCTTTACTACTCCGCCCAGTCTTCTCTACAGCTCCATGCTTTTTTCTGATGCAAATTGGGCCGAATATCCTACTGACCGTCGTTCTACTACTGGATTTTGCTTTTTCTTAGGCAACTCTTTTATTGCCTGGCGTAATAAGAAGCAAACTCTTGTTGCACGCTCAGTACCAAGGCTAAGTATCGTGCTCTTGCTGACACTACTCACGAGCTTGTGTGACTTCGTTGGCTTCTTTCTAATATAGGAGTTTCTTATTCTGCTGTCATCAATCTATATTGTGACAACCAGAGTACTATTCAAATTGCACATAATGATGTCTTCCATGATCGCACCAACCATATTGAGATAGATTGCCACTTCATACGCCAACATGTTACTAAGGACACTATTCGTCTTCTCTTTGTTACCTCCGCTGATCAGACCGCCGATCTCTTCACCAAAGCTTATCTTCCAAGACGCTTCTCTAATCTCCTCTCCAAGCTCAAGTTGCTATATGCCTTACCACCTTGAGCTTGAGGGGTGTGTTAGCAGTCATCCTATTCCGGTTATACTTAGGATTCTTGTGTTCCTATTCCTGTTATACTTAGGATTCTTATATTCCTAGACACCTAGGTTTCTTAGCCTATATATACAAGCTTCTCCTATTGTATTGATTCATTGAATATATAATACATATTATTTTTCTCTCTCTACTAAATAAAAAAAAATACCCATCATTTTCATATAATTTTATCTTTTGGAGGATGGAATAAGCTCTTAAAATATAAAATATCCTTTTGACATTTATTTTTATCAAACTATTTTCAATTTAAAAAAAAAAAATCAGCAAATAATTTTTGAAAATCAAATCAAACAATGCTTGTTTTAAATAATACTATTTCATAGAACTACCTTTTTTTTCTTCTTTTTTTTTTCCATCAAATTTTCAAAGAACAACTTGAGTATGAGAAGTAATTTTAAATAACTTAGGCCGAATTTGGACTCGCACTGATAATTCAAACCGTCTAATTCGTAAGTTTCGTAATAAAGATCATCCATGCAAAAAATGAGTTTCATCAGAAAATTATAAACTTAGAAAAAAAACATATTTTATTTTATAAAATGAACGACAAATTTTATTGTAAATTTAAACTATCTATTTTATAAAATGAAATATTTTTTTTTGTTTCTGTGTTTATAATTTTCTGATGAAATTCATTTTTTACATGGATGACCTTTATTGCGGAACTTACGAAATAAACGGTTCGAATTATTGGTGCGAGTCCGAATTGAGACCTACAAAAATGGTATAGAAAGTTATGAAAAAATAAAAGCATGGATGGGAGCTTACACTACGCCAAAATTGGGCTTTAGCGGCGGTTTTTTACCGCCGTTAAAGGCTGTAAAACCGCCGTTAAAGCCTTTAACGGCGGTATTAATGGCGGTTTCATTACCGCCATTTATGCGCGTGTCGGAAAAAGTGAAACCGTCGTAAAAAGGCAAATTACCGTCGTTAAAAGTCAACCAAAAACGGCGGTTTTTTACCGCCGTAAATAGGTTCAAATTTTTCAAAAAATAATTCTTTCTTCTTACACTCCCCAAGTTTTGAACCCAAGACCTCTCATCCACCCACACCAACCACTCTGCCACAGCCACTCTTCATGAAATATATTCCCTAAATAAATATTTAAACACTACTTTTACTTTATTGTAGATGGTTTTGCCGGAACTCGCCGGAGTTTCGCCGGCAAAGACCGCCGTCATTAACGGCGGTAATGGTTGGGCATTAGCGGCGGTTTTGTTACCGCCGTTAAAAGTGGGCATTAATGGCGGTTTCGTTACCGCCGTTAAAAGTGGGTTTCGTTACCGTCGTTAAAGACACTTTTAGTAGCGGTTTTCGTTACCGCCGTTAATAGTACCTTTAACGGCGATTTTCGTTACCGCCGTTAAAAAAACTGCCGTTAATGCCCTGTTTTGGCGTAGTGTTATCCCACGTCAAAGCCATCTTCCGTACATGCATAAATCATTCAATTCCATTTTCACAAATCATTAAAAGCCATTTATGGCTACATTCATAAATCATTCAAATCCATTTAATTAAGAATAATGTTATATGCACCAATTAGTGTACCAATTAATGATGTGACATAATTTAAGAGGTTTTTGATATTTGTAATTTGTATAATGAATGAGATCAATAATAATATCATAACTAGTGTTGGTACACTAATTAGTACATTAATTAGTGCATATAGTACCACTGTTTAAATAATATTAGAGACTCTAAATGAATTACTAACTATTTACTCACATAAGTGTAACACCTAATACATATGAGATCCACATTCACAACTGAAAGACTCTTTTGCGTCCAAATCTCAATTCGATAGTGTTGTCCAAGTTGATGGCCTAACATTAGTCTCACTTTAATAATTCAATTCATTTTTTATATTGATAAGATAATTGTGCCAAGCTAATTTAATAATATTTGGTTTTTAGAAAAATAAATGACCAGTATAATTTGAAACTCAACAGTTCATTTTTTTTAAAAAAAAAAAAAATCATAAATTGAATAATTTGATTTATTTTGTAGATTATCTACCTCAACAAAACATATAAACCTATTTAAAATTGAACAATTACATTTATTTTGTAGATTATCTACCTCAATAAGTCTAAGTGCAGAAAAGGCCAAACATATAGTCTTCGTTTGGCGTAAGTTAAAATAAGATTTTTTTTGGCTAAAATAGTTACAAAAACACAAAATAAGTTTTTTAACCCAATAAAACAAAATGCCACATCCAAATCATAATCATTTTATTTTTTCTCTCATAAAAAAAAAAAAAAAAATCTATCACAAACGAGATTTTTTAACCCCAAACAAAAAATTAACCCACGCAACAAGTCTGCACAAAAAGCCAAACATAAAAAGTTATTTATGTACATTCAAATCATTAACATTGTTGTACTCTACACACATAGTGAAAAATGACTCGTAGCTCGAATTTGGTGGCCCGAATTCGGCTCGAAACCCAAAACGACGTCGTTTTGGGTTTCAATTTTTTTTTTTTTCTCTTTTTCTTCCTTTTCTTTCTCTTCCTTTTCTTTCTTTCTTTTCTTCTTCTTCTTCGTTGAACACAGAGCAGAGCAGAGGCGAGAGAGAAACAGAGTCAGCGTCGGAAGCTCGTCGCTCCTCGGTGGGAATTTTGAACTGGTGTCGCAGCTCGTCGCTCTGCCTCCGCCCGCCGCCGCCTCCGCCTCCGCATCCACCCGATTTTGATGGCCCCCTCCAATCCAGTTCTTCTTCTCCTTCTTCTCTTCTTCTTCTTCTTCCTCCTTCTTCTTCTTCTCTTCTTCCTCTTCTCCGAATTCGAGCCATATTCGAGCCTTCGAATTCGAGCTACGAATCGGAACTGCACACATAGTACATCCATAAATCAATCAAAGTCATTTATGTACATTCACAAATCATTGAAAGCTATTTATTATGCTACGTTAACAAATCATTCAAATCCATTTACAAATCACTAAAAATAAATTACAAATATACGTCGTGAGATTTATTTAAAATATGAATTGTCTTATGTGATTTGAAAATTTACAAATATCTTCTTATTAAAATTTTTTATTTAACAGAATTAATTAAAAAAGTGAAATTTCTGACTATTCACCTATACAGTAATAAAATTATCTAAATTATTAATTGAAATAAAATTTTAATATTATTAAAAACTATTAATTAACTTGATAATTTATTAATAAAAGGATCCATTTGTTATTAAATTAAAAACCTTAAAGAGTATAATGTAATTTTTAGAATTACAGGAAGTAATTTGTAATTTAAGTAAACTTCAGAGAGTGTGTATAATTTATCCCTAAATAAATAAATAAAATAAAATAAAATAAATTATGCTTCGGCCATTCAAATCCACCCCATCATTTATGAATATATGTAATAACCCTCACCACTGATTACTGATTTAGCATTGATTACTGCTAAACTGAGACTGATTATGATTGATAATTGAATTGATTGAAATACTGAACCGACTGACTGAGATCCGTGACTGATTGATTGACTGTAACTGTCTAAACGC
>JAPPVO010000036.1:2863612-2896698 GCA_030407325.1 Camellia japonica
AAGTCGACAAGATTCAGTCTGACAGCAGAAGGACATCCCTACAGAAGGTCCTTCACTGGACCCTTTTTAAGGTGCGTACAACCTCTGCAGGTTGAAGATTTTCTATATGAAATTCATGAAGGCATTTGTGGAAGCCACGCTGGGGGCAGATCGCTATCTCACAGGGCCATTACCCAGGGGTATTGGTGGCCTTACATGCAAAAAGATGCAGAAGCCTACGTGAAGAAGTGTGAACAATGCCAAAGGTTTGCACCTTTGATACACTAGCCAGCTGCTGACCTAAATCCTGTATCCAGTCCTTGGCCATTTTCCCAATGGGGGATGGATCTCGTTGGGCAATTGCCCCAAGCAACTGGGCAAAGGAAGTACCTGTTGGTAGCAACAAATTACTTCACAAAGTGGATAGAAGCAGAACCTCTTGCCAAGATCCGAGATGTGGATGTCAAGAACTTTATATAGAGAAACATCATCACAAGATTTGGGATTCCAAGAGCAATTTTTGCAGACAATGGAACTCAATTTGACAGTAAACTGATCAAGAACTTCTGTGCAAAGTTCAAGATCAAGAACTATTTTTCAACCCCAAGCTTTCCACAAAGCAATGGACAAGCAGAAGCATCTAACAAAGTAATTCTGAATGGGATAAAGAAGAGGCTGCAGGTAGCAAAAGGGAAGTGGGTAGACGAATTGCCCAATGTACTTTGGGCATATCGGACTACGCCAAGAAGATCAACAGGGGAATTACCCTTTGCCATGGTGTAGACGTCCCCGAACGCCCCGGGAGGGTTGGGTCCCGTTCTGTTCATATTGGGGTCACTACAGTTCGAAGGACTCAAATGTCACGGTTCTTAATCTTGAACCAAAGAGTCCAAATCCGGCAAATCGTTTTGAAAACAGATTTTTTGAAAGAAGTGCCAAACATGGACTGCTTCGCCAGATACAGAGTCGCCACCTAAATATTTTTTAAAATGGGAAATTTAGGAAACCCTGACTCGGTGCCGAAGGCCACGTGTCCGTCATCACCAAAGTTGCCTCGGCTCGGGAACTTGGGTACGATTGGGGAAGGTCACTTCGTGAGCACCCCCGCTCGCCCGGTCAAAGACCGGCCTCTACTAACCATGATATCTGTTTTTGAAAACATTGTGAGTTCTTATTCCGGTTATTAGCCTAGGTTACTATGTGATGCTCGCAGCAAATAAGTATAGACTGGGCCGCCTGAATTGGAACAAAACATTTCATGTTTGCTTGTTTTGAAAATGGTTTGATGGTGCTACCCGCAGGTAGGCTAAGACGCGGATTTGCCACCCTCAGGTGGGCTTAGAAAACATGATTTTGCCACTATCTAGTGGGCTTAAAACCAACAGTCAATGATTCGTCCAGTCCAAGCAACTCAACCTCCACCCACAGGCATTCAAGGCAGTTATATCACATAAGCACATAGCCTCATGGTAAGCATGCTATCATGGCAATCACTCACACGCATGCAAGGATGCTAAAGCATAAAACTTACCGAGTACTCCGAGCCAAAACAGAAGCTAATTAGAAATCCATGCATGATCCTAATTATACAGAAATGCCTAATGCAACACATGCAAAAATGCAACTATAGTAGGCTCGGCTATTCTAAACATGGTATATGGAATGCTACAACTATCACGTATTCAATTTGGAATTGAAATACAAATGCAGTTTGTATGATGCGCCGAGCCCGGTGCGTGCAAAACAGATGAATGATGCAATCATGCTGTCATACTGTATGCTAATTGAAATATGCCCTATATCTAACCATCATAAGCGGGTAAATAAAAGGGAGAAAGAAATGGAGGTTGGAAGACATACATCGCACTCACACACCCTTATTACAATTATGCCCTCGCGCAGAGGGTCCGAATAAATAATACAGTCCGAAATGAATACAGTCCGAAATATACAGATTTCTAATTAATTAACAAATTAATTACAAAAAGAAGTAAAAACTGGCATGCAAGCCAGGGACTGCCTTGCTTCTGATGGGTAATGCATGTTGGGCTGCCTGGCGTGGAAATCCACTGGGATGCCCCAATTAGCCTCTGTTTGCACTTTTCTCGAAATGCGTGCCGAACTCCGAAAATTTGTTGATTCTTGATTTTGCTGCAACAGAGAGCAGGAAAAGGGCATAGCAATGTATTTCACAGATATATGCATGCCTCGATCCTCGTGCCACCAATCACGCATCTCGATGCATGATGGCCGAGGAATCGGATTGCACAACTCAATATAGGATGAATGCATATGGATGCTACAACAAAATCTAACTTCATCATGGATGATCTGGAGTGTCGGTGACTTGGGAATTGAGACTCGTTCCGTCACTCGGAGTGCGAAACGTACCTCGTTTCCCGTGCAATATGCATGATATGCATGAAATGCGACTAATATACAATCCTAACATACATAATGCTGATGTAAATGAGGCGTCTCGAAATGCGTGCACACGGGCACGCAAACCGAGGCGATGACGTGAAATGCAAATCGAATAAAACCGAAGTGCCTCGAAATGCGTGCACACGGGCACGCAAACCGAGGCGATGATAAAATGGGAAATCGGGTAAAACCGAAATGCCTCGAAATGCGTTCACACGGGCACGCAAACCGAGGCGATGATGTAAAATGCAAATCGGATAAAACCAAAGTGCCTCGAAATGCGTGCACACAGGCACGTAAACCGAGGCAATGATGTGAAATGCAAATCGGATAAAACCGAAGTGCCTCGAAATGCGTGCACACAGGCACGCAAACCGAGGCAATACCAAAATGGAATGAAATGGCATACGGAATGCCACGATGGGCTTACACCAACATGGGAGAGCCTCAGCTCACTCACATAGGAGGCCGTCGGGTAAAAATAAAGCTGCCTCGAAATGCGTGCCCGCGGACACGCAAACCGAGGAATGCATAAAATAGCATATGGAATGCAGTGATGGGCTTACGCCAACATGAGAGAGCCTCGGCCGCACTCACATAGGCTGCCATAATGATAAAAGGAGATGCCTCGAAATGCGTGCACACGGGCACGCAAACCGAGGAAATGCACTAAGGCATGAAATGACATGGAAATGAGATGTAAAATGAAAATTGGGCTTACACTAACATGAGAGAGCCTCAGCCGCACTCACATAAGCTGCCGTCGGATAAAAAAGAGCTGCCTCCAAATGCGTGCACACGGGCACGCAAACCGAGGCGATGCGGAATGACATGCGAAATGCAAATTGGGCTTATACCAACATGAGAGGGCCTCAGCCGCACTCACATGGGATGCCGATGAATAAAACAGGGGTGCCTCGAAATGCGTGCCCACGGGCACGCAAACCGAGGCATGGCCCGAAGGCATGAAATGGCACGGGAAATGATATGCAAGCATGCGAACTAAATTCCAGCAACTAAATGAAGGGAAAACAGCCTCAAAATGATGATAAAAATGCACCCGATGCCCAGAATGTTCCCGAAATGTGATATTTAGCCCCCGAAATGGCCTACAGCTATGCTATACATGCAAAATTGATATATGAAAGCAAAAACAGTAGCAAGGCAGCCGCAAAAATAGCATCTTTCCAGTACAAAACATGGCCAAATTGTAAGCATAGATATGACAACAATAGCTTGCAAAAATACGGAAAAAGAGAGGATTTACAAAGCAAGTGATATCTACAATGCTCAAACCCAAAAAAACAGTTCTACAACATTATAGAGGGACTAAAAATATGCATTTTTACAGAAGATGAGATCCCCAAATTCAGTGTGTAGATATACAATACATAGCATGCAAAATAAGGGTCAAAAGAGGTTTATAAAGAGAGGTATCATAAGCAATGACCAAACAACTTAAGACCCTTAATAAAACTTGAATAATAGACCAAAATAGGACACTTCACAAGCCTGATGAAGGCCAGAAACAGAAGATAGAATGGCCTAAACAAACATGCAATTTTACGGTAAATTTGAAGAATTTCAAAGCAAGTACTAAAACCAATTACCAAATGGCTTAAGACCCTTCACAAAGCATGATGTATGGACCAAAATAAGACTCCTTCAAGGCCTGATGAAGGCCAAAAACAGAAGCCAAAATAGTCTAACAAAGCATGCAAGATAGGCATAGAACATGGATTCAAAGCAAGTGTATGATAGAGGAGGCAAACATGGTTGAGCCCTTCTTCAATGTTGAAGAGGGGCTCAAAATGAGCACAATATCAGTAGGTTGCATACTCCAACTCAGATCACAAATAGGCTAATTAACTCATGCAATTTTACGGTAAAATGGAAGAATTTCAAAGGAAGTGCATGATAGAGAAGCCAAACATGGTTGAGCCCTTCTTAAATGTTGAATAGGGGCTCAAAATAAGCCCACTCACAGTATATAGTATGCTCGAAATCAGATCACTCAAAAGCCAAACAAAGCATGCAAATTAATGGCATAAAGAGTGATATTGAAGCAAGTGTATGAAGGAGACACCAAACAGGGTTGAGCCCTTCTACAAAGTCGTAGATGGGCTCAAAATAAGCCTAAAACCAGAAGGGGTCAGAGCCCAAAACAGATCACAAGTAGGGTAGAAATTTGAAGCAAAAAAATGCAAGAAAAGGGGAATTGGTGACTTACCCTTGAAGATCAAGCTTTCTTTGCTTCTTGGCTTGAATTTGTTGATCCCTAACCTCTGAAAATTACTCCCTTGCTGCTGAAATGGAGGTGGTGTTGGTTGTGCTTGGAGTTGATGAAGGAATGGAAGCAAAACTTGGATGTTTGAAGCTTTTTGGAAGAGAGGAATGGAGGAGATGCATGTATGGAGCTCTCAAGGGATTTTTCTAACCTCAAAACTAGCTGGGAGCTGCTGGTTTTTATGGCCAAAAGAGAGGTCAAAAGGTGGAAATAATATCTAGATATTTTGCTCTAAATATCTATCAAAATATCTAGATATTTTGCTCTAAATAAAAAAAAGTGGCGTTCGGCCACGAAGTGGGCATCAGAGGCCCCAGTGTTCCTCGGAATGATAAAACAGAGGCACTTGCCAAATTTGAACAGAAACCGGTGCGAAATGAATGCTCGGGGGCCAAAACCGCGCGGTTCGGGGTCCCGAAAATGGGCCGTGAGCACCGAAAGTGGCGTTCGGCCACGAAGTGGGCATCTGAGACCCCAGGGTTTCTCGGTATGACAAAACAGAGGTACCTGCCAAGAACCGGAGGAATCGGAGACGGTTGGGCGGTCCCGAACCGAGGCACACGGCCTGACGGTCCCGAAAACCGGGAACCGGGCTCCGAAATGGGCAAAATGGCCTACGGCCACGAAATGTAGCTCACGGCCACCGGGAGATAGTCTACGGGACCACTCCCTCCCCTCAGGAAAGAAAACAGAGAAAACCGAGTCTGGTTCGCAAATCGAGACAAGGCACGAAGAAGGTTCGGAAGTCCGGAGGCAGGGCGCACGACCGCGACTCTGAGACTTCTGAACGAGCACAGCATGCAACATCACCAAGCGCTCAATCGGTGACGTCTGAGTCTTAAGGTCGGTCAAAAATGGGGTGTCTACACATGGCTTATGGCACAGAAGCAGTCATTCCATTGGAGGTCGGCATCCCAGGGATCAGAACCCAGGGAGTTGAGAACGGGACTAATGATGTACTCTTAGCCCGAGATCTAGATCTTCTAGAAGAAAGAAGAGAGAAAGCTGCAATACAGCTTGCAGCATACCAACAACAGCTTGCCAGAGCTTATAACAAGAAAGTTAATCCAAGGGAATTTCAAGTCGGCGACCTAGTCCTGAGAAAAGTCATCGGCAACAAGAAGGATCCCAGGGAGGGCAAGCTTGGCCCAAACTGGGAAGGACCCTACAGAATCACTTCGGTATTGGGCAATGGGGCATATCGGCTTGAAGACAATGAGGGCAAAGCATTGCCAAGACCATGGAACACTTGTAATTTGAAATTTTTCTATCATTAGATGTTACTTGTTTTTTACCGACAACATCAATAAAATTTTAGCAGAATTCTTCAACACTTATGACTAATAAAGATGCATAATGTGGTTTCTGGAAGACATGAATAATGAGAACCCAAGTGAAACTCAGGTTCACATTAGGGGGCAGAGAGTTATAAATGTTGTTTAACACTTGTTGAAATTTGTAGCAATTTACAAGTTGAAGTTAAACCGAGATCATTGTTTAACATTTGTTGAAATTTGTAGCAATTTACAAGTTGAAGTTAAACCGAGATCATTGTTTAACACTTGTTGAAATTTGTAGCAATTTACAAGTTAAAGTTAAACCGAGATCATTGTTTAAGTTAAACCGAGATCATTGTTTAACACTTGTTGAAATTTGTAGCAATTTGCAAGTTGAAGTTAAACCGAGATCATTGTTTAACACTTGTTGAAATTTGTAGCAATTTACAAGTTGAAGTTAAACCGAGATCATTGTTTAAACACTTGTTGAAATTTGTAGCAATTTACAAGTTGAAGTTAAACTGAGATCACACTTGTTGAAATTTGTAGCAATTTACAAGTTGAAGTTAAACCGAGATCATTGTTTAAACACTTGTTGAAATTTGTAGCAATTTGCAAGTTGAAGTTAAACCGAGATCATTGTTTAAACACTTGTTGAAATTTGTAGCAATTTGCAAGTTGAAGTTAAACCAAGATCATTGTTAGCCGAGGTATGTCACCCCGAGAAGGTTGCAAAAACAAGGAAGAGTATATTGAAGACATGTAGAACATTCTAAGTATAGAATCATGCAAAAGCAATAAAGAGAAGATAAAGATTCAAGCATTCAGGGAAAGCAGATGCATTTGTATACAAAAGAGGGCACATCGGCCATATGAAAAGCTTACATTGTTTCAAAAAAAAAACAAAGTACAAGAAGGGAAAGAAAAGACATGAAAATTAAGGTTCCTCAGCATCAGCAGCAACTTGGGTTAAGACCTCGGAAGACTATTGAGAAGCAACATCGGCCACCTTCTCTGCCGCGAGCTCGGCGTCAATTTCTGCAAGAGTTTCATCTACACTCTTGTCGGCAAGAGGAACGACGGCCGATGTCTTCTCAGCCACAGCATTTTTAAGAGCCTCCTTACCATCCTCATCTTGAGTCAAGTCTAGGACTTGCTCATTTTGTGGAGAAGCCTTGGTCCCAGCAACATCTTTTGATTTCCTTACCAAAACTTCCTCCTCGGCCTCATCTTCAGAATCAGATTCGTTGTCAGAATGACTAGGAAGTGGAGGTGGAGGAAATGGAAGGGGAAGGGCATCAGTGTTCCTCAGGGCGCAGTCCTCAGGGACATCTAGTTTTTTGAGCAAAGTCATCCAACCAAGGGAGAAACCCTTGTTGCATGCTTGCTTGACTTGCTTTTCGTAGGCCTTTGTAACATCGGCCATGCCCTGAGCATACGCCTTTTCGTCGGCATCCTTAATTTCAGCCTCTTTAGTGGCCAAGGCATCTTGAAGCTCCTTCTGGGCCTGGGTCTGGGCCACTTTGTCCTCGGCCTCTTTTAGCTGGGCTTGAAGAACTTTGTTTATTGCCTCAGTGGCACCGACTTTTTCCTCGGCATTGTCCTTCTCTTTGATGGCGACCTCGGCCTGGTCCTCCAGCATCTTCATCTTTGACTGCAGGCTCTTATGGGTTTTCTGAAGTGTGGAGACCTCCCTCATCTTCTCGGCAAGCTTCTCACGATTCTCAAAAGATTGCATTGAGAAAGAATGGGCATGCTGGATGGCCTGAAAGGAAACAAAAGTATCAGAAAATATTCTAAGTGTGAAATGAAGAGAAAGAAAGAAAAAGTACTAAGAAAAAACGCTTACCTGAACAGAACGTTGGAGCAACATGGCATAATTCTCGTACTCACTGAACTCGGCGTTTCGCTCCAGATCGCCTGGAAGAAGCAGTGCAGTACTGAGTGCCACGCCGACATTGATATCGTCAGCACTGTCACTAGCCATAACAGGCTTATCTTCCAAAGTGATTTTGGGGACCTAGGGGGCATTAGGTTTTTTAGACCCCGAGGTCGTTCCAGAGGATGACCTCGGCCTTTTGGACTTGGTGGATTCAGAGGGAAGGGTTTCAGCGGACCTCTTCGCAAGGACAGAGGCAGTCTTCTCACTTGGAGCCAGTTTGGAAATTGGTAAGGTATCCTCAGAATTAACCTGAGTTACCTTTGCCTTGGGCTGGGCCTTTTTGATTCGTTTTTGTTTTGGTGGAAGCTGGGTTCGTGTTGGTTGTGCCTCAACATCAGAAGGTATGCTGGCCAAGAGGTCTTTTGCAACTGGTTTTGGGCGACCCATCTCGGCAGAAGAAGTTGTTCGGCGTCGATGGCGGCTGTAGACACCCCATTTTTGACCGACCTCAAGACTTGGACGTCACCGTTTGAACACTCGGTGATTATCCATGTTTGTGTTCGTTTGAAGTTCCCGGAGGTCTCGGCTACGCGCCCTGCCTCAGGATCTCCGAACTCGACCGTTTAGTGTCTGGTTTTGCACCAAACACTTGTGTTTTGCCTTGGAGGGGCAGGGAATGCCTTGTGAGGCATCCCCACACACCACCGGCAGTGGCTAGAGGCCACCGACTGGTTTTTGTTGCCACCGGCAATGTATGTGGCCGGTCGGCACTCTTTGTTGCCGGTCGGCAGTCATTTTTGTCAAAATGACATTTTTGGCCAGCCGACTACTGTTCATCTGCTTTTGCAGATATTTTAGGACAGCTGTCTGGCATTTGGTTCCCCTCCATACACGTGTATGGAGGGATGCCCTCTTTGTAAGCTTGTTGTATAAAGCTTTACAAGTTTGTTGCCTATAAGAGAAGGGTCTCCTCTCTTGGCATAGGGGTTAGAGAATTTTGGAGAGAAAAACACAGAGAGAAGTTCTGGTTCTAGGGTTAGGGTTGATACATATCTCCTATATCTCTTTTTCTCTCTTTATGTTCTAGGTGTTTTAGTCCATATTATTGCACACAAACACCTAGTGCTTCACCTTCCTTTGGCTACTGAGGTTCTAAGGGCTTGTCCTTGCTAT
Source organism: Camellia japonica (assembly GCA_030407325.1). Taxonomy (NCBI): domain Eukaryota; kingdom Viridiplantae; phylum Streptophyta; class Magnoliopsida; order Ericales; family Theaceae; genus Camellia; species Camellia japonica. The sequence goes on from JAPPVO010000036.1 coordinate 2,872,635, forward strand.
TTTTGACTGGATTGAAGCTTAAGGAGGCAACAAGATCACCATTGTTGAAGAAAGGCTTCAAGGGTAAGAAACTAGTCCTTTTTCCCCCATTTTTGCATCCTATTTCTACCTATCTTAGAGCTGTTTTTGTGTTTAGTGTATAACATAAAAAAGTTCTGCTTTTAGGCCCTCTTGATTGTTTGTTAAGAGTGTTTTGTGGTTTGGGTGTGTTTGATCACCCTTAGGCCTTGAAAGGCCCCATTTTTGTGCTATTTTGTGCAAGTTTCGAGACTTTGGTGTTTGGGCCTCTTCACCACTGAAATTTTAAGGGATTTCAGTGGTGAAGATGGTGCCTTAAAGTCTCAAAAAGGGGAGGGCCACCCCCTCTCCTTGTTGTCCTTGAAAAGGACCAATCTTGGCCTCTTAAGGGAGCATCTAGCTTAGGCTCTTGTTGATCATGCCATGGCTGTATTTTATGCTTATATTGCCATGATATAACTTTGTATTAAGTTAGTTTTGGTACACACCATGCATGCCTTGCATACCTACCTTGTAATGCCTTGTTGTTGCCTTAATATGCCTTGGGTTGTAAACCATTATTCTAGCATGTTTTAGGCTTAGTCTTGTGAAGCTTTTGTGCTGTTTTTTGCCATGTATGAGCCTGTCCTAGGTTGTTTGGGTCGACCCTAGCATGCATTGTGTAGCCCTTTTGTATATTTGGGCTTGTTGGCCTTAAGTGCATAAGTGTATAGCATGCATTGCTTGCATTATTTCAGTGGTTTGGAAACCACTTAGCATGAAATTTTCAGTCCATTTAACATGTTTGCATACTTGCCTTAGAGGCTTCATTGTTGCTTTGAAAGCTTGTGTTGTATGCTCCATGTTTTGGTCATTATGTATGCCTTTGGATTTGAGCCACTTAGATGCCATCTAGGTGCACCCTTGGTTTTGTTTAAGCCTTCTTTGACCTGTTTTAAGCCTCCTTGCCTTGTGAGGCTTGTGGAGATTGTGACCTTGGTTCAAGCCTCCATGACTTGCCTTAAGTACTTGGACCATGCTTGCATGCTTATGCTTGTCTCATTTGAGTTGGTTTGGCACCACATTTTGACATGATTTTCAGAGCTAATATCGCATGCTAAATTGTCCATCATAGCCTCTTTTAAGTGTGTGCTTGAAAGTTGCTAGTTTAATGCTTAAGCTTTAGACCACTATATGTGCACATGTGCATGTGTGTTTTAGCCTTCATTTTTGGGCATTTTGGCCACTGTTTTAGGCCTATTTAGAGCCGCCTAAATCATGTTTAAGTCCACCTTTTCATTAGTTTGCATTGCCTCATGTTTGCTTGTATGCTTGCATAAGTGCCTTGCCATGCCATGTTGCATCCTTAGCTTGCATGCCTAGGTTGCATTGCATCTTGCATGCATGCCTTGTTCCTTGATTTGGTGATAGGAATTGGGCCTTGTTTTGTTTGATTGGTTTGCATTTCATTTGACATGAAAGTGCACACTTGATTCTTTATAGGCCATGCATGGAAATGCGTGATTGGTGGCCCGAGAATCGAGGCACATACCCTTTTGAGTCGCAAACATGATAGGGGGCATGATTGGTGCATACATTGTTTGAATTGTATTGCCATGCAAGTTTTGCCCTCTGCTGCTGTGAGTTGCAGGTTCTGCAGGCATTGTTTGCCGACCGGCAACATTGCTGCCGGCCGGCAATAAGTCATCAGCCGATGGATTCATTTTGTGCCGATGGCCACATCCTATTGCCGGTGGTAATTCTACTCAGCCGGTGGTATCCCCCAGTGTCCTGAGAGGCATTCCTGAGACTTTGGCAGTTTTCAGAGGAGCAAAGCAGGGAAAAACAGAGGCAGACTATGCATGGCAGTGCGATTCCGAGCAAGTCCGAGCATGCGCTGCATCTGACGCTTCCCGAGAGGCTTTACTGTTTTACTTAGATAATAATTAATTTGTTTAGTTAATTGAATTAATTGTAGATATTATTTTGGTCCCTCCGGGCGAGGGCAAATCTGTAATAAGTGTGTGAGTGGTGTGCATGTCTTCCAACCCCCACTTCTTTCTTTCCTTTTATTTACCGCTTACGATGGTTAGTATTAGGGCACGTTTATTTAGCATACCTTATGCTATGCATGTGTGCATCCATGCATTTGTTGACATGTACCGGGCTCGGTACATCATGCTAACTGCATTTGTACTTCAAATCTAACTTGGATACGTTGCACCGAATGATTGCATTTCACATGCCATTTTAGGGTAGCCGAGCCTACTCTAAACTGCATCTTTGCATGTGTTGCATTAGCTACTAACATGAACTAGGACATGCATGATTGCTAACCAGTTATTGTTTTGGCTTTGGAGTACTAGGTGAGTTTTACGCTTTAGCATATCGCATGCATGTGAATGTTGCCATAACAGCATGATTACCATGAGCTAGCTGCTTATGTGATATAACTGCTTGGATGCCTGTGGGTGAAGGTTGGATTGTTTGAGTTGGAAAAACTCGTTGAATCCGCGTTTTAGCCTACTTGCGAGTAGCAAATTCAAAGCATTTCAAAACAAACGGATATGCAATGCTTGTTTCCAAATTAGGCAATCTAGTCTATACTTGTTTGCTGTGCGCATAACATAGTAATTCTAGGCTAATAACCGGAATAAGAACACGTAACGTTTTCAAAATCGGATATCACGGTTAGTAGAGGCCGGTCTTCGGACTGGGTGAAAGGGGGTGCTCATAGCTGACCTTCCCCGATCGTACCCAAGCTCCCGAGCCAAGACAACTTTGGTGATGACGGACACGTGGCCTTGGCACCGAGTCAGGGTTTCCTAAATTTCCCAAAAAAATATTTAGGTGGCGACTCTATATCTGGCAAAGCAGTCCATGTTTGGCACTTTTTTCAAAAATCCGTTTCTCAAAACGATTTGCCAGATTTGGACTCTTTGGTTCAAGATTAAGAACCGACACAAAAGGGAGTCCGAACTGTAGGATGAAGGCCACGGGCGCGTCTACAGTTTCTGGCGACTCTGTTGGGGACTTAGAGAGCTTGACTCGAACTCGTGATATCCTATTTTGATTTCATTTATGTGTCTCTTTGCATTGCATGTGCATTGGTGCGCCTAGGACACCTGTTTGCCATCTGCCATTCCTGAACGGTTTGCTGGAGGCTTGTTGTCAAGGAATGACCATAAGGCTGACCGGTTTATGGGCTCTGACAGTATGGGAACACAAACCCCGGTTTTTACCGAGGCACCCTTTTTGACCATTCGACCTAGTGCATATTCGGATCCATAGTGACCATTCCAAACTAGGACAGGTTGCTTACCCAATGTTAGGTTGTTTGAAACCGCTGTGTGCGTAGTAAAACCCTAGCTCCTGACAAAATAGGACAGGGAAACCCTACCCCAACATAGGGGTGTATTGGCTCTCATTACCTGCTATGTGCTTTTAGAGTGTATCTCTACAGGAACACACATATCAGTTTGCAAGATTGGGTATCCGGCCTGAGGGGACCAGTATCAGTGTTGTTGAGAATCAGTTATATCTGCGGGTATCAGTTCAGTTTTGAACAGTGATTCTGGGGAACAGTGATCAGTAGTAGAGTGCAGTTGTTCGGCTACACCCGTGTTTGATCTGTTTGGGGCTGAAATACTACTTGTTTTTCGTTTCAGTTCAGAGATTCAGAGAGTTGATCCAGAATAGCTAGTGTCTTCTCCTTGCTGAGGCAGAACTTAGCATGACGCAGAATTCAGAAGAGATCGTGGTCATGACGGCCGCGTTGGATCAAGGAATCACCCTACACAGTGAGACTACTGTTGATATGCCGCATCCATCCAGATCACCGGTTGCGCACCCAGTCTGGGCCCCTCAGCTATATCAGGCTCGTGAGCCTACTACATTTGAACTAATGGGGATGATAGGTGATCTCCAGAGGTCTGTGGCGGATCTCGCCTATGGAATGTCAGCTTCACCGCCAGCTGCACCATACGCCGGGAGCTTTGTACCCCAGGAGCCCCCGCTGTTGGGCCGAATTGTTATTGAACTTAGTCAACCGGAGATGGCCTCCAGTTATGACAATGACGTGTCAACATCAACCCAAACCCTCAATCAGGCTAAGGCCAGAGGTAAAGATAAGATGAAGGCAGATGCAATCCTATCGAACAACTGCTGTGGGCAGTCGAGGCTTTGAAAGCCGGGGGGATGAAACAAGCAACAGATATCCACAGTTGTGTCAAAAAGCTGTGGAGGACACTTTCCCACTTCGCCTGAGGGCAGTTCCAGTCAATCAGAGAACCGGGATAGGCCCCGTCATGCCAAAACAGTTCTTCCCGCTCCCAACCTGCATCCGGAAGGATCAGAAATCCAAGGCCGCACCCGCCGATCCGTTCGCTAGTGCATCTAGCAAGAGTGCTCAGGCTCCAAAGTACCTGCCTCGAGGGCGCCGAGTCTTCATCCTCTCTACATGCCTTTGTCTAGGGCACTTTTGATTTTGGCCAAAAAGGGGCATCTTACACCTCTTGAGCCCCGACCCCTACCGAAGAATCTCCCTGCCACACATGACGCCTACTGCGTACTACGCGTACCACCAGCAGACTGGTCATGCTACGATAATTGCTTCCGCCTCTGTCATGAGGTGCAGGATTTGATTGACAACGAGGTTATCCTCCCGCCTACCTCGGCAAGTCAGTCACTACAGAGTTCTTGGATTTTGAGGATACCGATAGTGCAAGTATGTAATCAGGAAGTGAACCGCCTGCGGGGAGGTACTTGAATATTTTTGAATGTGGCGTCTGGCACGCATTTTTGAGCATCTGCGGTTGCTAATTTTGTAAATTCTGGCTTGGGTGTCGAGTCAGGTCTTTTTTGTTTTGAGTCTGTCTCTTTGCACTGAGTCAGTCTTTTTGCTACAGGGTCTGTCTTGTTGTAATGAGTCAGCCCTCTTGTATAGTATACCAGGTGATTTCGGGGTTGTTGCCTCAAACACCGTTTTGTCTTGTAATTAGTTGTTTTCGCTTTTTGAGTCTGTTGCTGCCGAGGAGCCAGTTATTACCAACAACTCTGAATGAAACAGCTGTGGCTATCACGTTTCCGTACTTGTTGCTATTTGAGTCAGCCGTGCCAGAGGATGTGAATGGAACGACAGTACATTCTACCTGCTCCTTTGTGCCCTGAAAATTATTGCATTGACCTAAGCTTTTCATAAAACCCTTTTCGAACACTGCGGTGATAAAAACGAAGAGTAAGGAATTCCTCGGGTTTTGTAAAATTTTGTTGATCATTTTGAGAGAAAGAGAGGCATGCTAAGCTTTTAATGAATGAAATCATGCTTGTCGGCGTGAGTACTGAGAAGGATCCTGGTTCGATCCAGACTGGTTCCACACTATCTTCTGCGCGAGCGATTTGTCGCTTTCTTAAAAACTTTCAAAAACAAAATGTTTTGCGCGGTCTTGCGAAGACCTGTGTGGAATCGCTCTTGAGATTGTGCAGCCTAGGATCGCTCTCAGCCTCAAGATTCAACCTATCTGTTCGAACTGGAATCCGTTCAAACATTCAACAGCCAACTGCCATGAACGCCCGTGTGGCCCAATTTGAAGCAGCCCTCGAGCAAGAGGCATCAAAGTCAGATCAAGAAGATCAGATTCACCAGGCAGAGGCTCGTGAAGCAACAGTGATAGATTCTTCTGCAAATCAACCCGACAGTCACTCTCCTGGATACAGATGGGCTTAAATCTCAAAACCATTTGGCATGGGCTTGCTACACTTTTACCCTTTGAGAGGCTTGCTGGGCCGAAAACCCGGAAGGGCGACCCAGGCAAAAGTTAGAGCAAAAATACAAAATACAAGAAAAGAAAAAAAAAACAACAAAAAAAACAAGAAAGCAAAAAAAAGAAATACAAAAATACAAAAAAGAAAAAATAAAAAAGCAAAAAAAAAAAAAAAAAAAAAAGAAAGCAAAAAAATGCAAAAAAAAAAAGAAAAAGAAAAAGAAAAAAACATAGCTCGCAAGGTCGAAAACCTACATTGGGCACCTTGGCAAAAGTTAGAGCCTAAACAGTGAAGGTTAAAATACCCGAGTGTACCTTAACCGGAACTACGTAAGGCTTGATTCCCATGTTTGGGATACGTAGGCAACTTCATCCTGAAGTCCACCCCCAACGCTTCCATAGCGTCTCAGTCCATGTCATGGTTTTGATCACTTGTGCCTCCTCCGAATCTGATGTCTCGATTGCAGCAACCTGGAACTACGTGATTAACTTCCTCTTGAAATCCAACCACCAACACCTTCCAGGTGACTGTGTCCATATATTGATTCAAACCGTCTTCGTCTCCTCCGCGTCCGAGGGTCCGATCGTCATCAACGAGGACTGGCTCACAGCATGCCGCGGCATCATCCAAACAAGGGGCAACTTTCCGTTGCCATACAGTGCCATAAGTTGCCCTGAGATGCCGTCCAAACCAGGGGCAACTTTCCGTTGCCTTCCCCCCCCTTAAGCAAGGGGCAATTTCCCATTGCCTCCGATCCGAGGCTGTGCATCCTGAGGGTAAGTTCCGTGCTCGTTGAGCATTGATTGTTTGCAAAAATAGTTTTTAAAATTTTTTACTGAGGTTGACTATTTTCTCGAAAACTATTTCATTTTCCAAAATTGGACCATCTTCTTGGACCCGAAAAGGAGAATTTTCAGTGCTCACAGCCTGATTCGCATGATTTTGAATCAAAAAATCGAACAAGTATGTTAATCCAACTCTCATTTTGATCAAAAGTTTTAGAAAACAAAAAATGGTCAAAATGACGAACTAGGGCGCATTCGAGTCAGGTCTTCTGTCTTTCCTCGCCGTCAACATACTTCCCAGAAGGCACTCTATCCACCGGAAGGAATAGCCGTGAGCTAACAGTGTTGGGTGTGAACTGTGAATTCCTTTTATCCATCATCACTCTGGGGAGGGATGAAAAATGAGAGAATAAAGAATAGAGAGGTGTAAGCAGAGAGAGAAGTGAGCAAGAGGGTTTGAGAGAAAACCGAGCCTGAGGGCCGAGCGATGTGAGAATCACAAATCAGAAAGGGTGGGAAATACCGGAGGAATGGCTCCTCGAGATTTGAGGTCTTGTGTAAACACGTCCGTGTGTCGTGTCTTTTGATTTGTCGGTTTCGATTTTAGCTTTGAGTCTTTTCCGAGCATGTCTCGTTATGTTAGGTCGTGTGCCTTTTGTTTCTTTGTTTGAGTCTGTCTCGCTGTGCTCTGTGGTAGACTCGATACCCGGTTGAAAACCCTTCTTTATTTCAAAAAATCGTTTGTGCTCAGAATGCTGTGCCATTCTCTACATTCGTGCGAAGCAAGAGAAGGAAGGGAAAATTTGGGACATCCGAGTGTGTTTCAACTGCAACTGTGTCAGCTTTTGTGGTCCGTCTTGTCAGATTGGGGCTTTTGTTCAGGGTTGCTGTGTGCGAATGAACCGAGTGCTGTGTTATGGGCTGTATGCAAATCAATCCCAGTAGAGCATGGGCTGTGTATATTCAGTTTGAGTAGTGGTTTGTATGAGTTGTTTGCTGTTAGTTGGTTGGTTATCTGATTATCATAGTGCAAGTGCTCAATTTTCAGACAACAGATCAATATCATTTACATTTGAGGTGTAATATGATGCAATACAGTGCAAAGTATGAAATGTGCAGATATAACACTCTTTCAGACAAAAAGTTTGTTTCATTTCATAATCTTTTCAAGTACATAAGTTTTGGAAACAAAATCTGCCTGCGGCAGTACAAAGTATCCTAACCACTAACAAAAGGGGAAAATGCAAAAAAGAAGAAAAACAGTAAAAATCTGTATCAAATGTCAAAAATGGCCCCGGGGCTATCAATCTGTCCTAGTCCTCTTCCTGGACGAAGGTCCAGGAGCATCATCACCAGGAGCATCACCGGGCATCGCCGTCTGAGCTCGAGTCCGAGCCATCATCGGTCTCCTCCGCCTCTGTCTCTGCCTCAGACTCGTCATCTGGAACTGGAGCCCGCGAGCTGCTCCCGACATGAGTGCGCCCCCCTCTGGTGCGGGGATATACTCTGCCATCCCGGGTAGAAATGGGAGGTCCAGCTGGAGCGCCACCCACCGGAGGAATCTGGAAAGGAGGCTGAAAAAGCATGAAAGGCGAATGCATCAGAATACTGTGAGCAGTTTATCAATGCAGAATACAGTGTATGAGTACAGTGTGTGTGGATGCCGTGAGCAGTGAATCAGTACAAAATACAGTGTATGAGTACAGTGTATGTATGCTGTGAACAGTGAATTAGTACAGGATGCAGTGTGTGAGTACAGTGTATCAGATGCCGTGAGCAGTTTATCAGATGTTGTGTTGTGCATCAGATTATGTAAAGCAGTTTGTGTATGGTTTGAGGCTGTGGTCAGAAAGAAAGACATACCGGAATGCTGTAAAGGGCTAGGAGGTCGAACGTCCGCTGTAGCATCCCCATCATGGAGGCATTCATCTCCAATGACTGCGGGGTGTACTCAGAAGAAGCCTGCAAAAGTATCAGATGCATCAGTATTCTGTGGAATATCAAATAAACTGAAATGAAATAACTGTACAAGAATGCAGTAATACATACCGGGGCAAGTCGGGGACACCGACAAACTCATGATCAGCCGGCGGAGGAGCAAAAGGAAAGGGATCTGGTAGGTCGCCCCACCCTGCCCTCTGAAAGTCAGCGAAGCAGGCAGAGCAGGCCAACGGTCCCCCGCCCTCGCTGAACTCCACCCTGCCACGGACTCGAGGCTCTCCTCGAACTCCCCCTCCAGCTCCTACTCCAGCCGCTGGCGCGCTGGTCTCTCTTTCTCTACTCGGTGGCTGCCACTCAGAGGTCGCATGATGAAGGTCCGGACGTACTCCAAGTAATCGCCCTCGCCTCTGAAGTCGTCTGCCTCCCAGCCAATGGTGTAGTCCGCCATCTGCTCGGCGGTGAATCTCTCGGTATCCCTCATATGCTCAGGAGGGTGCACCGGGACTATCTGCTCCGGTAACCCAGGGTCTGACGTAAGAAACGCTCACCCAGGTACCAAGCCCGACAGACCGGGCCTCCAGCAGAATTCGGAAACGCGAGGTCTCATCGGCGCCGGCAAACCGATCCCGCATCACGGCTGGCAAAGGAGCCCAAGGCTGCCAGGTGATCTGAAAATGAAATAGTTTGTTATCTACTGTTATTGAAATATGCAGTGGAAGACGAAGCTTAAATGAACTGCAAGTAAAACATACCTCTGCGGGGGTGATGGTGTCGAAGTAGCGGCGGAAGAAGCTAAATGTCTCTCGGGGCCTCCGCACGCACCTCCCGTCGAAGCAGTGTGAGAATGGGACGATGAGAGGGGTCTCTGCGTCGGGTACGGGAGCAAGCCTAGGGAAGTAGGCATAAACCCACAACTGCAAGGTAAAAACCAGTGCATTTATCAGATAAAGCAGAATATAGAGTAAAAGCAGAAATAGAAGAGCCGTGTGTTGTGCAGTGTATTGTGCAGAATGTATAGTGTGAGCAGTGTACAGCCAGTGTAAAGCAGAGTATGTGTGTGCCGTGTGTACAATATACAGCAAGTATAAAGAGGACTACAGTGTGTGCACTGTGCAGAGTACAGAAAATATAGGACATAAATGAATGGCAGAAAAAGAAATGTACCTCCCAAACACGCTAGTAGCCCCCAAGCAACTGTCCGCTGCCGCGGGAAGCTGAGCTCATATATCCATAGAGAGTGGCCAGAGCGGCGCCACCTCAGTCATAATGTAAGATGTCCCTGACGTCCACCAGTGCGCTGAGCAGGCAGAGAGGCACTATGTTTGCCTGGTCGGCAAAAATGGTCGTCCCAAACAGGAACATGAGGAAGCCGCGTGCGTATCTCTCCACGGCCTCCTGAGTCATCGGGGCTGCATCGACAAGGAGGGGCTGGACCCTGAACTGCACCTCAAACCAGGAGTATCGGACGAAGCCGGGACGCGCAAGGGGCGGTGCTGCGCCAAGCAAGTAGACCTGAGCCGCGGTCCACTCGTCCATATCAATGTCAAAGGGGATCGGATCACCCCCTACCCCGATGCCTGTGAGCATCGAGAAATCATAAGGGGTCATCGTCATGTCCCCTGCCGCAGAGAAATGGAATGAATCGGTGGTGTCCCACCACCTCTCCACCAGAGCGGCGAGGAGAGGTCTGCACGTAGTGAGCCTGGAGAGTCCTCTGCAGAATGCGCCAAAGCCGGCCTGGTCTACGATGTGGCGAACTGCGTCGGGTAGCTCGGCGTACCACTCACGAGCGACGGTGTTCCCATACCCGCGGATGGTATGGGAATCTCCTGTTTTCAAACAAGTAGTTGCGAAGCAATATAAAATGTACAGTTTTGAATAAACAGTCAAAATTGGTGCAAATCTAGCATGCATGCAGTTTATCAGATTCAACAGATACCGGGGCCGGTGTGCTGACAGTGAACTACAACGTGTGATGGTCAGCATGTTTGAGTGATGTGCAAATCTAGCATGCGTGCAAGTTATCAGATTCAAACAGATGACCGGGTGTCGGTGTGTTGACAGTGAACTACAACGTGTGATGCGTCAGCATGTTTGAGTGGATCAGTGCAAATTAGCATGTGTGCATATTTTCAGATTCAAACAGATACCGGGTGCCGGTATGCTGACAGTGAACTACAACGTATGATGCGTCAGCATGTTTGTGTGGTTCGATGCAAATCTAGCATGTGTGCATATTTTCAGATTCAAACAGATACCGGGTGCCGGTGTTGCTTATAGTAAACTACAACGTATGATGCATCAGCGTGTTTGTGTGGTTCGATGCAAATCTAGCATGCGTGCAAGTTTTTCAGATTCAAGCAGATGTTGGATGTTGGTGAGTTTGCAGTGAGATGAGATACGGTGTGCCGCCGTGTGTTTGGGCGATTAAGGCTAGTGCAATGTGTGTGCATGTGTCGTTCTTAAACAGATATCAGTTGCGAGTTTGTTTGCGATCAACTACAATACACAGTGTATCAGAGCATCTGAGCTAAAGCAGTTAAAGAACAGAATCAGCTATGGCAGTTGACAGTTTAAAGCGTTCTACATTGCAGAAAATAAAACAGAGAAAGAAAGTTACCTCGGAAGCGCCGAAGGATAGGTGAGAGGCAGGCTCACGTAGCAGGAGCTCAGGATCCAACGCCATGTCGAAACTCCTGAACTGGCGTAGTCCGTCGGGTGGCAGAACATGAATCGCCGGCCGGTAGGTCGCGGGTCGAACGGGCGCTCGCTCAAAGGTAGGAGCTCAACCCCGGGATCCATCTCGTGATCCGAGGGAGTCCCACCGCGCGGAATGTCGTCGGCCATGTCAAGAGTGATGAGAAAATGGTCGGAGAATGGAAAATCGGGTCGGAATACGAAGAGTCAACCGAAAAGTCAACTCCCGGGAGGGAGGGTGAAAATGGCCGGAAAGGTCGGGATGTGAAAAGGCACGGAAATGGAGAGGAAAGTGAGGGGAACAAACCCCAAAAAGGTGGAAATGGCAAAAGAGGCACCGAAACAAAGATTTGTTCGGTTGAAAATGTCCGAAACGCGAAGGAATCGCGAATCCGACGACGAAACGGGCTTAGAACGCGAAGAAAACAAGGAAATGAGGAAGAAAAAAGACTCTAGAGAGAGAGAGGGGTCGTTTTCGGCGAAGGATAATGAAAAGAATAGGGTTTGGAACCCTATTTTAAAACACCCATGGTGAAATGTCGAATCTGCCCCGATCCAGGAACTTTTTGCCGGTCGGCAACATTTTGTGCCGGCCGGCAGAATATTGTGCCGATGGAATTATTTTGTAGCCGGTGGACAGCCGGTGGCTTCCCCTTCGGGCCGGTGGTGTTCCCACAACCTTGTTTAGGCCATATATGAGTGGTTTTGGTCTTCATAGCTCGAGAAAGTGCAAGAAAGTGTATCTCCGACACTCAACCGGCCTTCGTTTTGACCTCGGACCGCGTCTTCTGTGCGTAGCACTCAAATTCATGCAATGATTGTATCCTTTTGTATCCTTTTGCCTTTTACAAGACTCAAAAGTTGCCCCGTGTGCGTTGTATGCTTCCATCATACTGTCCGGCACGTCGCCCGCACCGTCATGCACACCCCTCATGCATTGTCATGCATTTTATTACGAGCATTGTCATGCATTTCAAAAGACGTGCGTTGTCACGCACTTTAGTTCATTCGCATTGTCATGCATCTTTCGATCTACATTTCAGTTCAGGCCTTGTGGCATGCGTGCCTCAATTTCCATGAGGCATGCGTGTCTCATTTGCATTGTTTTGCATTGTGTGAGGCATGCGTGTCTCACTTACATTCCTTACATCTCACTTACATCTCACATTCGTGAGGCATGCGTGTCTCACTTACATTTTACATTCCATGTGGCATGCGTGTCACACTTGCATCATTTTCCAATCTTATGAGGTGTGCGTGTCTCATTTGCATCATTTGCATTCTTATGAGGCATGCGTGTCTCATTTGTTTCATTGCATCATTTGCATCATTTTCCATTCTTATGAGGCATACGTGTCTCATTTGTCTCATTCACTTTCATTTTACATTCCGTGTGGCATGCGTGTCACACTTGCATCGTTTATCATTTGCATCGGCACGTGTGCCTCATTTGCATCGCACGTGTGCCTCATTCCCATTGGCACGTGTGCCTCATTCCCATCGGCACGTGTGCCTCATTTGCATCGGCACGTGTGCCTCATTCTCATGGCACGTGTGCCTCATTCCCATTGGCACGTGTGCCTCATTTTCATTGGCACGTGTGCCTCATTTGCATTGGCACGTGTGCCTCATTCTCATTGGCACGTGTGCCTCATTTGCATTGGCACGTGTGCCTCATTCTCATTGGCATGTGTGCCTCATTGGCATGGCACATGTGCCTCATTTGCATGGGCATGTGTGCCTCATTCTCATTGGCACGTGTGCTCATTCATTCTTATTGGCACGTGTGCCTCATTTGCATTGGCACGTGTGCCTCATTTGCATTGGCACGTGTGCCTCATTTTCATTGGCACGTGTGCCTCATTCCATTGGCACGTGTGCCTCATTTGCATTGGCATGTGTGCCCCATCTTCATCGGCATGCGTGTCTCATTTCCATTGGCATGTGTGCCCCATCTTCATCGGCATGTGTGCCTCATTTCCATTGGCATGCGTGTCACATTTTCGTTGGCATGCGTGTCGTCATTTGCATTAGCATGCGTGCGTCATTTGCATTGTCTTACATTCCCTGCGACCTGCGTTGTCTTGCTTTCATTTGCATTGTCATGCATGTTGCTAACGACATTGTCCCTGTTAAGTTTGTTCTCTTTACAGGCACGATATTGTATGTACGGCTCATTTGAGGCCGGTGCAACCGGACGAACCGCACAGGTATTGTATCCTCCGAGTGAGACGTATTGAGAATTGCATAATTCTCTTACATCCTTTCTGCATTGTAGTGTAGCTTGGTGTATGCTAGCTTAAAACTGTTGCATGTGTGCTTCGTTACAGCTTTCTTTGCATGATCATAAGTTATGCTCGGCTTCTTGCATTTTCAGTTGCATTTTGCCCCTGCCTTCGGGCGCATACCTTGTTTGTCTTGCATGTTTGTCTAAGTCTTCGGCCTTGTCAAAAATGGGTCGTCTCTGGGCTTTGACATTCACTCCCGTCATTGTTATGACTTTCGAGTTCTGTCAAAGAGGGGCAACTGTAGACACCCCATTTTAACCGATCTCAAGACTTGGACGTCACCGTTTGAACACTCAGTGATTATCCATGTTTATGTTCGTTTGAAGTTCCCGGAGGTCTCGGCTACGCGCCCTGCCTCAGGATCTCTGAACTCGACCGTTTAGTGTCTGGTTTTGCACCAAACACTTGTGTTTTGCCTTGGAGGGGCAGGGAATGCCTTGTGAGGCATCCCCACACACCACCGGCAGTGGCTAGAGGCCACCGGTTGGTTTTTGTTGCCACCGGTAATGTATGTGGCCGGTCGGCACTCTTTGTTGCCGGTCGGCAGTCATTTTTGTCAAAATGACATTTTTGGCCAGCCGACTACTGTTCATCTGCTTTTGCAGATATTTTAGGACAGCTGTCTGGCATTTGGTTCCCCTCCATACACGTGTATGGAGGGATGCCCTCCTTGTAAGCTTGTTGTATAAAGCTTTACAAGTTTGTTGCCTATAAGAGAAGGGTCTCCTCTCTTGGCATAGGGGTTAGAGAATTTTGGAGAGAAAAACACAGAGAGAAGCTCTGGTTCTAGGGTTAGGGTTGATACATATCTCCTATATATCTTTTTCTCTCTTTATGTTCTAGGTGTTTTAGTCCATATTATTGCACACAAACACCTAGTACTTCACCTTCCTTTGGCTACTGAGGTTCTAAGGGCTTGTCCTTGCTATTTTTGACTGGATTGAAGCTTAATGAGGCAACAAGATCACCATTGTTGAAGAAAGGCTTCAAGGGTAAGAAACTAGTCCCTTTTACCCCATTTTTGCATCCTATTTCTACCTATCTTAGAGCTGTTTTTGTGTTTAGTGTATAACATAAAAAAGTTCTATTTTTAGGCCCTCTTGATTGTTTGTTAAGAGTGTTTTGTGGTTTGGGTTTGTTTGATCACCCTTAGGCCTTGAAAGGCCCCATTTTTGTGCTATTTTGTGCAAGTTTTGAGACTTTGGTGTTTGGGCCTCTTCACCACTGAAATTTTGAGGGATTTCAGTGGTGAAGATGGTGCCTTGAAGTCTCAAAAAGGGGAGGGCCACCCCCTCTCCTTGTTGTCCTTGAAAAGGACCAATCTTGGCCTCTTAAGGAGCATCTAGCTTAGGCTCTTGTTGATCATGCCATGGCTGTATTTTATGGTTATATTGCCATGATATAACTTTGTATTAAGTTAGTTTTGGTACACCATGCATGCCTTGCATACCTACCTTGTAATGCCTTGTTGTTGCCTTAATATGCCTTGGGTTGTAAACCATTATTCTAGCATGTTTTAGGCTTAGTCTTGTGAAGCTTTTGTGCTTGTTTTGCCATGTATGAGGTCTGTCCTAGGTTGTTTGGGTCGACCCTAGCATGCATTGTGTAGCCCCTTTGTATAGTTTGGGCTTGTTGGCCTTAAGTGCATAAGTGTATAGCATGCATTGCTTGCATTATTTCAGTGGTTTGGAACCACTTAGCATGAAATTTCAGTCCATTTAACATGTTTGCATACTTGCCTTAGAGGCTTCATTGTTGCTTTGAAAGCTTGTGGTGTATGCTCCATGTTTTGGTCATTATGTATGCCTTTGGATTTGAGCCACTTAGATGCCATCTAGGTGCACCATTGGTTTTGTTTAAGCCTTCTTTTGACTGTTTTAAGCCTCCTTTGCCTTGTGAGGCTTGGTGGAATTGACCTTGGTTCAAGCCTCCATGACTTGCCTTAAGTACTTGGACCATGCTTGCATGCTTATGCTTGTCTCATTTGAGTTGGTTTGGCACCACATTTTGACATGATTTTCAGAGCTAATATCGCATGCTAATTGTCCATCATAGCCTCTTTTAAGTGTGCTTGAAAGTTGCTAGTTTAATGCTTAAGCTTTAGACCACTATATGTGCACATGTGCATGTGTGTTTAGCCTTCATTTTTGGGCATTTTGGCCACTGTTTTAGGCCTATTTAGAGCCGCCTAAATCATGTTTAAGTCCACCTTTTCATTAGTTTGCATTGCCTCATGTTTGCTTGTATGCTTGCATAAGTGCCTTGCCATGCCATGTTGCATCCTTAGCTTGCATGCCTAGGTTGCATTATATCTTGCATGCATGCCTTGTTCCTTGATTTGGTGATAGGAATTGGGCCTTGTTTTGTTTGATTGGTTTGCATTTCATTTGACATGAAAGTGCACACTTGATTCTTTAGGCCATCATGTATGGAAATACGTGATTGGTGGCCCGAGAATCGAGGCACATACCCCTTTGAGTTGCAAACATGATAGGGGGCATGATTGGTGCATACATTGTTTGAATTGTATTGCCATGCAAGTTTTGCCCTCTGCTGCTGTGAGTTGCAGGTTCTGCAGGCATTGTTTGCCGACCGGCAACATTTGCTGCCGGCCGACAATAAGTCATCAGCCGATGGATTCATTTTGTGCCGATGGCCACATCCTATTGCCGGTGGTAATTCTACTCAGCCGGTGGTATCCCCAGTGTCCTGAGAGGCATTCCTGAGACTTTGGCAGTTTTCAGAGGAGCAAAGCAGGGAAAACAGAGGCAGACTATGCATGGCAGTGCGATTCCGAGCAAGTCCCGAGCATGCGCTGCATCTGACCCGCTTCCCGAGGGCTTTACTGTTTTAACTAGATTAATTAATTTGTTTAGTTAATTTAATTAATTTGTATATTATTTTGGTCTCTCCGGGCAGGGCAAATCTGTAATAAGCGTGTGTGAGTGGTGTGCATGTCTTCCAACCCCCACTTCTTTCTTCCCTTTTATTTACCCGCTTACGATGGTTAGTATTAGGGCACGTTTATTTTAGCATACCTTATGCTATGCATGCGTGCATCCATGCATTTGTTGACATGCACTGGGCTCGGTACATCATGCTAATTGCATTTGTACTTCAAATCTAACTTGGATACGTGCACCGAATGATTGCATTTCACATGCCATTTTAGGGTTAGCCGAGCCTACTCTAAACTGCATCTTTGCATGTGTTGCATTAGCTACTTAACATGAACTAGGACATGCATGATTGCTAACCAGTTTATTGTTTTGGCTTGGAGTACTAGGTGAGTTTTTACGCTTTAGCATATCGCATGCGTGTGAATGTTGCCATAACAGCATGATTACCATAAGGCTAGCTGCTTATGTGATATAACTGCTTGGATGCCTGTGGGTGAAGGTTGGATTGTTTGAGTTGGAAAAACTCGTTGAGATCCGCGTTTTAGCCTACTTACGAGTAGCAAATTCAAAAGCATTTTCAAGACAAACGGATATGCAATGCTTGTTTCCAAATTAGGCAATCTAGTTATACTTGTTTGCTGTGCGCATAACATAGTAATTCTAGGCTAATAATCGGAATAAGAACACGTAACGTTTTCAAAATCGGATATCACGGTTAGTAGAGGCCGGTCTTCGGACCGGGCAAGAGGGGGTGCTCATAGCTGACCTTCCCCGATTGTACCCAAGCTCCCGAGCCAAGACAACTTTGGTGATGACGGACACGTGGCCTTTGGCACCGAGTCAGGGTTTCCTAAATTTCCCAAAATAAAATATTTAGGTGGCGACTCTATATCTGGCAAAGCAGTCCATGTTTGGCACTTCTTTTCAAAAATCTGTTTCTCAAAACGATTTGCCAGATTTGGACTCTTTGGTTCAAGATTAAGAACCGACACAAAAGGGAGTCCGAACTATAGAATGAAGCCCACGGGCGCGTCTACAGCGGCGTTGGGATATTGAAATCAAGTATGGAGCCGAGGTTGATGGCTGATCAGCTGGATCAGATGTTGATCCTTGATCTGCTCGAGATGTGGACACAGTCTGTGGAGTTGTGGCAGAAGGTGGAGAAAGGCTTTTTTTCTTCTTTTTCTTAGGGACGTCGGGGAGAGCTGATTTGTACGTCGGGATAAAATTGAGAAGTAGGGGCGCCTTCCGTTTATGGACTGGCAGGTCTAAGCGTTTCTTCAAATCCTTGCTGGGAATGAAGGATTGGCGAAAGTTCTTTAGTGGTTGAGGGAGAACTGCAAGGGAAAACAGACATTAGAAACAGGTAAAGTATTAAGGAATTGAAAAGAAACAACCAAGTATTAACGCTGGGCTCTTACCCTTGCCCTCTAAAATTGATCGAGGAAGAGGGTAGAAATGGAGGTCCTCGTCTAGAGCAAACTCCTAATTTCCTGAGGTAATGAAGTAATCGTCTCCAGCCCCCTTGTTGGAGTCTGGGAGATCAGCTACGATTTTGAACTCTGTGGACCTCGGCTTAAGGTAATAAATGTAGCCTTTTTCTTTCAAGTTAAGGCTGCACATGGAATAGCAGTATTGGATATCGGCTAAGGTGATCCTAGCGTTTTCCTGTTTAGCTAAGGCTATGATACCATTGATCACTCGATAAGAATTAATGGCAAGTTGCATGGGGTTCAACTTATAATAATGGAGAATCTCGCGAAAAAGGATGTTGAGTGGAAGCCGAAGTCCATACTCAATAAAGGCAATTACAGGAAAGGGCATGGAATTGTCAGTAGGCATGATGGAGTCATCATCCCCAGCCAACCTTAGATGGACGTCGGCTGGGATTTCAAACTCCTGTCTAAAGTATTCTAGTTTGGATGGGGTGTTCACCCTATGTTTCCACATACCCATGATATCGGCTTAATCAAAGAGGTTGGGTTTCAGAAGATGTTTTGAAAAGGTTATTGGGACCTCGACAAACGCTTAGGTAAGTGCAGGTTTTAGTTTTTTTCCTAAATTTTGGGTTCTACAGACAAATCCCAAACCTAAGTCTATGGAAACAAAGATTGAAAGCACAAATCTGGAAAAGACACAAAAAAAAAACAGAAAACAAGAACGAGTTTCAGAATCAAGAACAAAGGTGGGCTATCAAGAGCATTGAAAGTACAAGGAGTACAAGGTCAAAGACAGTGGGAAAAATGCAAGAAAGAGGTGAACAGTACACATTCAAAACATGGGCAAGAACAAAGCTATTGAATAAATGCATTCAGATATATGATTCACAAAATCAAATGTTGAACAGCGCAGTAATGGCAACGAAATGATGGAGAGCATCAAGAAATTGAAAAACAAGAGGAACAATGGCTTACCAGAAAACGTGAAGCCGGTGAGAGGATCGCCGAAGTCAGGCGACGGTTACAGAAGTAATAGAGTGGCGAGAGCTTCACTAGAATGAAGGGATGCAGGCAGTTGCAGAGCTCGAAGCTGGAACAATGGCGGATTCAGGAGGAAAGGCAAGAGAGAGAAAGAACTCGATAGTGCAAAGTGAAGAGACGAAAAAGAGGGAAAAGTTTTGATAAAACTCGAAACGGCGGCAAAAGAAATCATTAATGAAAACCTAGAAGATCGTATACGTCAGACGGCGCACACAGACGCAAGACGACTTTGCAGGCGCGTCACAGGCACGATCCCGTAAGGATGGAACACGTGGATGAAACAGTTGAATAAGTGATGCGTGACAGCTCATATGTTAGAGAGAACTCTTGGAGTCCTTAGTTTTAATGGAGGCATGTCGGCCTGAAATAAATGATCTCGGCAGAAGAAATTTTAAGCCGATGTACTAGCAGGAAGTACCAATATAGGTTCCATCACCTCAGAATGCCGAGGTAATAGAACCTAGGGGGCAGTTGTGGGGATATATTTTCTGAGTACCAACACGTGGCAAGGTGACGCCGACGTGTCAGCCGAGGTGCCACGTGTCCCGTTCTTGACGCCGAGGTTATCTCGGCGAGGCCGATGTTACCTCCGAAGATATCGGAATCCGAGATGAGCAGATAAAGGACAAGAGTCCTAGAATGAAGAAAGACTTCAAGATGGATAAGGATAGTATTCTTAGGGAGTCTATCTTTATCTCTTGTAGAGTCCAAAGTAAGCACTGAATGGGAGTCCATAGAAGTCAGGCTTCTAATGGGACTAGGATTGAGTAAACTATAAAAGAGAGCACTCCCATGGGTCTAAGGTATGCAATTTTATGCTTTGAGCACTGAATTTAGCACTTGATTATCTTTGAGAGATATACTGACTTGATCGTCGGAGTGCCCCCGGGTGGACGAACCACCGCCGGAATCTTCTCTTTCTGTTGCAGGTTAGCCAAGTGTCATCTATTCTGCCAGTTCTCTCCAGCTGATCACTGAGTTGGCAGTGTGATCGGAAAATTACTCACACACGACCCTTTAATATTTCCTCACAAATCGCCAACCTTCCGGCTCCTATAACCTTTGTATTTCCCCCAAAAGACTTTAAAACATGCGTCAACTATACTACCAAACAATTTGTAAACCAAGAGTAAAACATGAATGCAACGATAATACAACCTCATCATGCACACATGGTATCACAGTCGTATTGAATTTCTTTTGTTAATGAAGAACCCCAAATGCAAGTGTCACAAAACAAAACAACCCCGATACAGAAAATGGCCGTTACAAGAGTCTATGAGTCTATCCCAGAGTACTTGGGTACTCAGGATTTGCATTAGTGTTCAAGCACTCAACATTGGGTAGCAGATAGTTCGAGTACTTTGGAGTTGTCTTGCAATTTAATATACCTTTGTAGTACATAAATTGGTATAATTTAGGCCTCGTTTGGAAACATGCTATTTTAATAACTTTTTAATTTTTTACGAAAAGATGTGCAGAAAAACAAAAAAATTGATGTGACAATTTATAGTGACTTTTTAACTTTTTGATTAAAATGTACAGTTGACAAACGAAGAAGGGATTCTGACATCCATACGCTTGGTTCTTCAATTTTTTGGCCCAATAAAGGGATCAAACTAATTAGTTAAATGTTGAATGTGCTCTGTTGAAAAATGATTTTAGATATTAATTTTTTATTTTAGAAATTCAATAATACTGAATTCACAACCAATGTTGTTCATATTTGTCATTCAATTTATACCAATAAGGACTTCAAACACCCATTTATTAACATGGATATAATCACTACTGATTTTCTAGCACTAAATTTCACTCATTATCAAACTGTTCAAAACTTTAAAAATGACTTTTTTTTTCCCCTTTCATCAAACCACCCCTTAATTATTAAAACATCAAAAAATTTTAATGTAAAATTGCAAACGGGATACTCTAAAAGGATTTTCTTACACTAAAACTTGACCGTGAACATATAGAGAAAAAGTGTATACAAATCAGCCCAGTGTAGAAATAATGCCAAAGGCGACCATAGAGAGATCACGCACAGCATGGTTCTGATAGGTGACTGGTGATCCGCTTCCAAACTGCTGTTCACACACGTTAGCATCGTCCTAACATCGGAAGCATCGTCCTAACATCGGACGCACCTTGTTTTGCTCCTCCAAAGTTGTTGGAATTCAATGCACTGATTGCTCCTGGTAGTTCCCGTGTCACAGCTTCGTTGTATTCTTCAATACATGTTCCTAAGAATTCAAGCAACAAACAGTCACTGGTTTGATTAAACAGTTTTCCCACAATCCGTAATGTTTGATTAACCTTAGCCAGCACTTGTTGAAGACTGTGATGCGAGCGAGCCCTTTCACATCTGCATTCGAACTCCAAGGATTTGATACTAGAGATACGACACAGAGGTTGAAGTTATTGGTGCGCCTGCACGTCTGGCGAATCAAATTACTGTCTTTTTGTGAAGTTGAAGACGATTGGGTTGATGATGCTAGAAGGATGGCATGAAGGGGAAAAAAAAAAGACAGAACAACCTTTGAGACATCATTTTCTGTAGAGAAAATGCTATTTAAGTTGATGATATTACCTTGTCTATTTTCTTAATATTAATAATAGATAGACATAATTTTTTAATTTTTTAATTAAAATATGAGATAAAAAAATTAGTATGTTTAGAATGATTTTTTGATTTTTTACAAAAATATATGTAAAAAGTAAAGAGAAAAAAGAATTTTTAACTTTTCAATATAGGTTATAAGTTTTTTAGTTTTTTTGATAACTTTTTGATTTTTAAACTAAAATTGTTGCATGCTAAACGATGCTTTTGTATCTTCATAAATGATGGGGTGGATTTGAATGGCCGAAGCATAATTTTTTTATTTTATTTTATTTTTTTGGGATAAATTACAAACATATGCCCTGAGATTTACTTAAATTATAAATTACCCCTGTAGTTCTAAAAATTACATTATGCCCCCTAAAGTTTTTAATTTCATAACAAATAGGTCCTTTTATTAATAAATCATCAAATTAATTAATAGTTTTCAATAATATTAAAATTTTATTTCAATTAATAATTCAGATAATTTTATTATTGTACAGGTGAACAGTTAGAAATTTTACTTTTTTAATTAATTCTGTTAAATAAAAAATTCTAACAGAGAGATATTTATAATTTTTCAAATTATAGAAGACAATTCATATTTTAAACAAATTTCAAGAGGTGTATTTATAATTTATTTATTTATTTATTTATTTATTGTTTTTGGTGATTTGTAAATGGATTTGAATGATTTGTGAATGTAACCATAATAAATAGCTTTCAATGATTTGTGAATGCAAATAAATGACTTTGATTGATTTATGGATGTAATATGTGTTGTAGATTACGACAAGAGTAATGTTACGCATCATGAAATAAATATCATAAAAAGTTTTATGAAATTAATTTAAGGGTGATTGTATAATATACAATAAAACACTACAAACACTATAAACTAATCCAAGGGTATAGAATCTTCCTGAAGACTTTTCATGATACTTATTTCATGATACCTAACATTATTGTTACAACAATGTTAATGATTTGAATGTACATAAATAGCTTTTCAACAATGATTAAGACTTGCTTTTTTTTTTTTTTGGAGATCTCGACAACTCTCTTTGGATCTTCACCATTGATAGTATAGGCTCCACACATATCTGAGTGAATCCCACACATACATCAATGGTGGAGATCCAAAAAAGATTGTGGGGGTCTCCAAAAAATGTAGGTCTTAAGCATTTTTCATAGCTTTTTATGTTTGGCTTTTGTGTAGACTTATTGCGTGGGTTAATTTTTTGGTTTTTAAAAAATCTTGTTTGGAATAGATTTTTTAAATTTTTTGACTTTGGGACGAGAAAAAATGAAATGATTATGATTTAAATGTGAAATTTTGTTTTATTGAGTTAAAAAACTTATTTTATCTTTTTGTAACTATTTTAATCAAAAAAAAATCTCATTTTAACTCATGTGAAATGAAGGCTATGATTCGTCTTTTGTGCACTTAGACTCATTGAGGTAGATAATCTACAAAATGTAATTGTTCAATTTTAAATAGGTTTATATATGTGGTCCTTTGTGTACTTCGACTTGTTGAGGTAGATAATCTATAAAAATAAGGAGTTGTTTGGGATGTCCTAAATAAGTGTACTTTTTGACTTTTTGAACTAAAAATTAGAGGAAAAAAATATAGTTGTTTGGAATAACTTTTTGACTTTTTACAAAAAAATGCGTATTAAAATATTGTATAAAATTGCAAAATTACGAAATTACCTTCCCTGACACAGTCAGCATTACTGCGCTGACTTTCTATCTCTTTTCAATTTTTTTTTTCTTTTTTTAATGGGAATGTGTGGCTTCAAGTGTGTCATGTTTCTTTTTGACTTGGGAAGTTGTGGCTGCACAGTTTTGTTGCAGCACTATTTTTTGTTTTTATGTTTTTTTGTTTTTTTTTTCATTTGACAGATTTCCCGCCAAAATAAAGGTAAATAGTGTGAATTTTTTTGCGTTTTTAGTATTTTTTGGCTTTTTGGATTTTATAGGTGATGCCAAACCAACCCATAATCAAATTATTCAATTTATGATTTAAAAAAATAAAATAAAATAAAAAATGAATTGTTGAGTTTCAAATTATACTAGTCATATATTTTTCTAAAAACCAAATATTATTAAATTAGCTTGGCAAAATTATCGGATCAATATAAAAAATGGATTGAACTATTAAAGTGATACTAATGTTAGGCCCGTCAACTTGGACAACACCATCGAATTGAGATTTGGACGCAAAAGAGTCATTCATTTGTGAATGTCGATCTCATGTATATTAGGTCTTACATTTATGTGAGTAAATATTTAATAATTTATTTAGAGCCTCTAATATTACTTAAATGGATTTGAATGATTTATGAATGTAATCATAAATGTCTTTTAATGATTTGTGAAAATGGAATTGAATGATTTATGCATGTACGGAAGATGGCTTTTGACGTGGGATAAGCTCCCATCCATGCTTTTATCTTTTCATACCTTTCTATATCTTTTTTGTAGGTCTTAACTCGGACTCGCACTGATAATTCGAATCGTTTATTTCGTAAATTCCGTAATAAAGGTCATTCATGCAAAAAATGAATTTTATCGAAAAATTATAAACACAGAAACAAAAAAATTT